>JAYJMH010036266.1:0-15990 GCA_036873815.1 Phacellophora camtschatica
TTTTTAAATTGTAAATAAGACTTAAACTGTAAAGCGCAACCGAGTATCACTTAGTATTGTGGCGCTATATAAATTTCACATTATTATTATTATTATTATTAACATTTGAACACTAATGATGGATGGGTTTATAAAATCTGTGGCACACTCCCGTCCGACCATAGGACATGTACCCCCCCCCCCGGGAGGTATCCCATTGTTGAAAATTCTGGTGGTGCAAAACACAAAGCATATATAAAATATGTAGCCCAAAATTAGCAAAGTAATGCCCTTGATTGGGTCAGATCTTATCTATTTGAAAGGCATCAATATGTTTCAACTGTTAAAAGTTACATAGGTCAGTCTTCTAACAGTTACTTGTGGTGTACCTCACAGTTCTGTTCTTGGTCCTCTTCTATTTCTTATTTTTATTAGTGACATACCAACAAGTGTATATAGGGAATTTGATTTTTAATTATTTGTTGATGATACCAATATTTACTATGAATCTAAATCTCTGGTTCGCCTTGTTAAAACCGTCAACACTATCCTCAAAGCTAAAAATGATTCGATTCTAACAAGCTATAATCAAATATTGGTAAAACTAATTATATCTTTTATCTTACATTCCTCACTTTCAAGCATTCCCTCTGACACCACAATCAAAATTGGTACAAAACACATTGAATGAAAAAGTTAAATTTGTCACGTTTCTTGGTCTCTTATTGGATGAAAATCTAAGTTGGAAATACAATCTCAGCAAACTATCTAAAAAATTGGCAAGAACATGTGGTATATCATATTAAATAAGAAGTCTCCTTCCTGAAAATGTTCTTAGTTGCCTTAACACTATTTACGTCGTTTTGTAATAAGGAATAACTGCATGGGGGCAAACCTTTCGACCTGTACTGATCCTATTCTCAAATTGCAAAAAAGAACTGTGAGAGGTCAGAGCTATCCTACCGCTTATCAAACCACCCTCTCGCACTCTCATACCTAAAATCATCTTCTGATAAATGTGTTTTGATAAAAGCAACGAAGCACGAAAATAAAACACCCGACTCAACTGTTATTGCTGATGGACGAAAGCACTTCAAATGGAGATTTAGGGACCAGAACACGCAACCAGCCTCATAGCACACCCACCAGCCTCAAATAGTGGCCAATCAGCCTCAAATAGTGACCTGCATATTACGACCTGTCGATTACATGACCTGGTGACCTTTGGATTACAGTTGCTGGGACAATCTAAGCTTTGCAAAAGAGACAAACAGGATGAAAACAGGATTCAAAACAGGTCATGTTGGTGATAGCAGTATATAAAAACGTTACTGGTTAACATTTGTGTGGTTTCAAAATACTATGTGGTTTCAAATACTCTTTTTGGGTAACCCTCCCCAAAATCTCCTCAAATAAAGACGACCCTGCCCCTCTTTTTGCCAGCTCTCCCCTTAATTAATTCTGACTATAATTTTAATTCTTACCACAATGGCAATAATAATTTTGGCTGTGAAAACAATGAGTTTTATATGATAAGCAGGACGAAAATACCTCTCAGGCGTCCTTTAAAATGATTTTGTTCACGAAAATGCATTATCAAACATTCAACAGGAGAAATAAGAACTGGCGCTAAGTACAGCGACGTAGGAGCCGGGGGGCAACCCTAAGATTTTGTAAATGCCCTTTTATGACAAGAAGTGCCCTTTCTTGGTTGCTATTTTTAGAGCATAATTTCTAGTTCCTATTGTAACTACGTTATGATATTTTCCTTCCATTTTGATGGCTTACTCTTACATCCATGAAAATATATTTTTACTAAACTAATACAAAATCTATTTACATTGAAATCTCTGATCGGCATGAATGTAATGCAACGCACAGTTATAAAAATCATTCATCAAAAATAAGTGCTTGTTTTCCTTTACACACAAACCGTAATATAAAACTGCACATTTTTATCTTATTGCTGCAGGAACTAGCCTGCACATTGTTTCATAAATATTAGCTTATTTCTCTTCATAAAGAAATACATTAATTTACAAAAATTAAATTTTATCGTAACTCTCGAAAGAAGAATATCTCTCTTGTCACGTGTACGCAAATTATGAGATTTTTAAAATCAATGACAAATATTGATTTTAAAAAGAATTTGATACATAAAATATGAAATTGTGTAATATTTACACTAAATTGAAACAAACGTCAATCAAAGCAAAATTGTGCTTGGAAACACACTAGGATTTAATTGTGCTTATAAACACACTAGGACAGAAATTCAAAAACTGAAAATTAGACGCTTATTTATGGATGCAGCCACTATGAAGTGCTTTCTCTTTTTTCAACATTTTAACCAAAAATCTACCAAAATGAAAAAGCAACTTTAGTTTTCAAAAAATTAGTCATGGAAAACTGATTTTCAAGATTATTTTTGGAATGGTTATTAAGAAGTGTTTTCAAAAACGAAGTACGTTGTCTGGAACACCCTCGTGATTCAGAAAACCCCACAACAGGATATTTTAAGAGCGAAGGCCAAATTTAAAACCTCTGGCTTTGAGTGGTAGGCAATTTGAACCTTTAAATTTTACCATATCAATTCTCAAACGACCAACATCAACAAACCAAGTTTTTATTTTTAAGTTAACTATCGAAGACTACTTCAAAAATAAATTTTGACGGATTTGAGTTCAAATTGTTTTGGCTCTAAAAATATGAAACCTTATGTCTTTGGGTAAAATATTAAGAATAGCACAGAAACGTTAATAAAAAGATGTTACAGGCTGCAACATTGCATCACAACACGCGCCATACTGTTATATTTGTGGGTATATTTTTATCTTTTTGGGTCAGCTCAGGATTTCCTCAGACACGCCACCTGCCCGAATTAAATGGTACTGCCCCTTGGGATATTTTATAGTTTTTCGATTCAAATAGAGGATTAAAAATTAGTATCTAGATACTAATTAATTGATAAAAAGCAAAAAAATGTTTTGGAAAAAGTTTGCATCCCAATTCTTGTAATAAAGTTTTTAGAGTTCATCTACGAAGTTATAAAAACATGCACCTGAGTTACTGAAGTTATAAAACTGTTGTAACAACCTTTTTTGAGTTTGAAAAGTAACAATGTTTGCTGAATGCAATTATAATATTTTGTTCCGTAAATAAAATGTGACGATAATCTCATGAAACATTTCAAAGAATAGGTATCTCTCGTAAATTTGCGCAATTTTAAACTTTAACTTTTTAATAAAAAATACAAGAATTGGCTACCGAAGCATATAAGCTCTACGATCTAATATTGAAAATTAAACTTTTGAAATTTCAAATATTTTGGTCATTTAAAACTGCCCACTGCTGGTGATGATTTTAATGTCAAAAATAATATAACTATAGATCAAAAAAGCCAATTTGCGAAATTCAACTCGAACAATAGAAATTTGAAAACTTTTTTCCAATTTTTAAAACAATTATAGCTGTTCTACAACGAAATATTAAAACAGTTCTACAACGAAATATTAAAAATGAAATTTGATTAAGTCACAAAAAATCTTCGGCAACTATAGTGCTTTTGATAAAAATCTAAATATTCTAACTATTATGCTGTTGACATTGTCCAGGCCTCATTAAAAGTATCATGTGGCTTTGAGTAAGAGAGTGAGAAAAACGTGCATGCAATTACAGCACTATGGGTAAAGTAAATGTGCCTGCAACTGAAGCCAGTACTGTTTCTAGTGACGTTTTCAGCTTGCGATCACGCGTTAATGAGGCCTGACACTGCCCTATCCAATCACAATGTTAACTGAGCCACGACAAGACAAAGTATTTCAAATAAGGCAATACATAATAAAACAAAAATGAAATCTCGCAAGCCGCATTGATTGTAAAAACAGCATGGTATAATGAGATAACACACTGCATAACGCCTAAAATTCAAAAACATTTGTGATTTTGTCTTTGGTGCTTGGTGCATTACTTGATTTTATAATATGTTTCATTTCCTGACAGTGGCAAGAAAATTGTATGCGTACATCTTTTTTGTATAACTTTATAATTTGGTTGATTGAAGTATAAAGATTTACAAAAATGCATTATGCATTTTGATCTCACTTGAAAATGATACCCATTGACATTAAATTTTTGAAATAATTTACATAAACCTCGAATCACATTTGATCACGATGAAATAATTTAGTAACTGAAAACAGTTGACATTATGATTATGATTATTTTTTTTTTTTTAAGAATCTGATGTAAACAATTGCACCTAATATAGCCAGTTCGACAATAATGATACACATGAGAATGAGCTTGTTCGTCATCATCCTGAAAAAAAGAATGTGTGAGAAAAATGTTATGATTGTTTCTCATGATGATGAACCAAACAGGGCTTTCTGGAGACAAAGCTCCAGCTCGGAAAAGTGGTAGATTTAAGGTCCTAAATTCGTTGGACTTTCAGATAAAAATTACCAAAGGCCATTTGGTAAGACCTGACGTCATGAATAAGCCTAATATAATAAAACATTTACAGAATTAACATGTTAAAAAAATGGATGAAAAAATCCACGATTCGATAACTCTACATTTTTCAGCCTTAGCGTTTTTTTTTTGGCTACAAATTTAAATTCATATTGACTCTGATATAAAAATATTAAATCTTAAAAATGATAGGCTGTTTATAATACGAAACGATTACCAAAATAGAAAACTCATTTTTTATTTTGTAAATCTTTCTTTTTCACGTTGTCTAAACATAAAACTACTTAGGCCAAGAGCGATCCTAAATTAAGAATTGAAGTGATTATCCACATTGTTTTTGTAAGATTACATTATCAGAAAAAATAATTTTAGAGCTTAATCTTGTTGGATTAATTCTATTAGCTAAAATATGTCAAAGATTACAAGATGATATGTCAAAGATTATAAGAAGTCAAAATATAAAAATGAGTTATATATTTTTTAATGTTTTTACGAATTTAGTTTTGTGTTTTTAAGGTTAAGTTAATATTACACCTCAAAAAAGTAAATATTGTACCTTATAAATGAAACCCTTATAAAAGAGCAACCCTTATAAAATAATCAAATTCGGCACCTGCACATTAAAAACGATATAACTTTGCCGGTTTAAATATATATTGTTATGATATAAATTGTTATGATAAATAAATAAATCACGTTATCGCAAGTTGCCATCACTTTATATTGTTAAAAATATTTAAATATGATGCAGAAATATCATTTGCTGCATTAAATGCTTTAAAAAATATTTTTTATAATTTAAATTACTTTTGCAATTTAAGGTTTTGAAAAATATAGCTCAAAATAAGGTTGTTCAAGTCGAAATTGTATCACCATTCGTCAAAGTTACTAAAATAACGAAAGGATCTAAAATTAATTTGGTCCTATTCACGTTAGCAGAAATTTTTTTTTAAATTCGTAACAAAATCAAATTTTGGTGCTTTTTAAACGTCGGAACTTTTTTGGGGTCAACTGGTGTATACGTTTAGTGTTTTCAAGGTACTATTGCACCTTTAAATTCAAGTGGGCAAACTGCAAAACAGTGTAAAACATATTTATTTTATCAGAATAACACTTAGCATAGTGAATAAACCCGTTTAGAACATGTTTTTAAAGATAAGTTTGGAGGACAATAACGAACAATGTTAATGATTAAAAGACAGTCAAAATATAAGTGTCTTTCGAGTCAAAATGAGAATCAAACAATACACTACAGTACAACAAAGCTAACATTAAAATATTTCCTACCATGTAAAAAGCGATCAAAATTTATACAAAACGTACTTGATACCCATTGAGTTTAGAATTCGTCTGCTCCTTCCAAGATCGGCATGAGTCTGCTTAACCTTAAAACAACAAGAAATTAAAAATTCATAAAAGTGCAACAAGAGTTTGCAAGTTGAAATTAGTTTTTAATAAAAACCATGAAAAGTAAAAAACTGACATAGAAGGTTGGTAAACAACACAATTTTTCATAACCTGCAGTTCAATCATACTATAATTCTGCATAACATCAAATCTAGCAACATCTGTGAAAAAACTTACAATTAAAACAATAAAATGCATTTTTACCACAAATCTGCCAGTTTGGGTGGTCCTCACTCAGCAACTTTGTGACAGAAGAATGTGTCTGGTGTAGGTTGGCGTGCACACACATATATATACATAAAATAACATACATTAAAATTGTAACACACAGTATTCAGTGAAAATAAGTAAGTCAAGAACCGTTACCTTGTCTCGAGAACGAATTAACGACTCCCTTTGGTCTTCAAGATCAGTTATTATCTGAACACCAACTTCGTCTAAAAATTAATGAAAACAGGATCTCCTTTGCAAAATAATATAGAAGAACATAAAGCAAATTTATCAGTTATCACTAGGAAACCAAAATATACAATCTTATTATCAACATAAATGTGAAAGTACCATTTTAATTACCTTGTACAGGGTAGACCTGATTTCTTATTCCTGTAAGTTATTTTTCTCTATTATCATATAAAATAACAAAAAGTGACACATAATTAAACAATACCACGGAGATTGTAAAGTTCCATATCTACCCCGTGGCGAATTACATTTTAACAGGTACATGATAACTAACTGAACATTTATTGACTTACAGTGTAAGAAAATATGTACGAACTGAAATAAAAAATAAATAAATAATCAGAACGATACAAATGACAGATAAAAACTAAAGCAAGGAATGGTAAGATCTTGAATATGTGTGATCGTCAACTCCAGGAGCGATTTATTTGTTTCTACTGGCAGACTTTCATTACCGCATAACATCACTTGCAAAATGTAAATTTTAAAGTGCTTTATGTTAAAACGCAGAAATCACAAACCTGTTTCAGCAGCAATTCTTTGTGACCTTTCAACACTACCTGAACTTTTATTAAGACTTTCAAGTCCTTCGAGCATTCGATTCCTTTGTGCAATCTATAAAAATATACAGCATAACATATGTTCATACTTCGTATGGAAATACATCCAGCATACGTAGTATGTTACCAAATATCAAAGAAATTCAATTTTAGCCCAAATTTTAAATTTCTAAAAAGAAAGAGGGGGGTACCACTCTTGCCATAGATTTCAAAAGTGCTTACCGCCGGGTCTGGAGGCTCTCCAAACAAATCATCCCTAACACCAAAGCCTGGAACAGATGTCTTGCTCTAAAATAAATTGTAAATTGTTAAATATATATATTCCGATTGTTTCAAAATTGGAGGTTGAGCAAAAATTAACAACGCAACTGCTCCATTGTGACCACTTTCATGAAAATAAAAAATTAGAACTAATTAATTTGAATGTTAAATTGTTGATTATTTTGTATCGCTGAAGAGCATAAAAGCAAAATAAAATCCCAATTTAAAAAAATGCGGTGTAAGTTTTTAGGAAATGTTTTTTAAAAACACAAGATTCCTAAATTCCCGAATAAAAAAAAACACAATTACGTACAATGTCTTTCTTAATTTTATCCATTTGGTATCGGTATCCTCTAATTTTTGACATCATGCCTGTTCGATATGCACCTGGTGCATTCTGTGCTTCGTCCATCAAATGATTTAACTACAAAAAATAAACAAATATATGTAAATTCACATTATTTGAAGGATACAATATCTGAGCTTTTAATAAAATTAAAATAAATACAAATTTAATTCCAATTCATCAAAAAACTCTTTCAAAAATCGCTTTACCACATAACTAAAGCCCCTCCCCCCAGCTTCTCATTTATGACCATTATTTGTTTTCTTGATTATTGATAACTGTGAGATAATAAAAATGATTTTGCAAAACAGTTTATAATTTCATAATTTCTGAATTTATTATAAAAATCTTTCATAATAAAGATGTTCATAATTTCATAATTTCTGACTTTCAATATGCTGTGAAAATGTTAATCAGAATATATAAAATCATCAGTAAAAATATTTTTTGAATTCAATTAATAAAGAATGTCAATTTTTTTGTTTGCAAAACTCTTAAGATAGATTTTTAAAAATAACATATATGGTAAGGAAAAATGAAAATTAACATTCAAAGAACGATGCAGCACGACATATATTGGGACTTCAAAACTTCAAAAATGTTTAATTTTCCTATCCAGCTTGTTCTCCTGTGATTCTTGTAGCTAATTTCAGATTTCATTGTATTCAATTAGTTATTTTGTTCTGAGTCTGCTATTTAAATTATCCCTTCAGTATCGCTTTGCACGTATCTTCATGTTGACAAAATTACGCATCCACAGGAACACCTGTATTTCAACACATATAGTTCAACACATTTTCTACAGTGCCTTACACATCACGAAAACGTTACTCTTCATGCACAGGGAAATCAGGATTTATTTGGTAATTAAAAAAAATTCAAGTAACTAAAAAAATTCATTAAAAATCAATTTTTAAAATCAACTGCGTGGGAGGGAGAACGAAAACGGCCCCGCAGTCGTCGTTTTCTCTTGCAGCATTATTTTTTAAATTGATTGATTCTTTTAATTACCAAATAAATTCTGGTTTCCCTGTGGTTTATGTTTATGGCCAGAAAAAAGAAATAAACTTGTTAAACAACTGGCACACTCACAAGTGATGATGCATCTTCTATTTGCTTATCAATGTTGCGAAGTTCAGATTTCCTTTGCTCTGAAACAAAAAAGTATAATATATTCTAAAATAAAAAAACAATTTAAAAACCAACTTGATAATAACTCAGTGGAAATTATCAAAAAAACAACGAATTTCATTGAGAGAAGAAAATGTTTGCAAGTTCAAAAATATTGAAACTGAAGTAGAAGTGCCTTAGAGTAGCATCACACACATAAAAACATGCAAACCAAGTTTATATATACAATTAATTTCCCATGACTGGTCTGTCATTGCTAACTAATTCTGACATTGATCTTTGGATTAACAGTTTCCATTGTGTATATCACATAGTGTTATTAATGAGACTAAAATTTTGAATTTTGGAAGTTGAATAGCTAAACTGTATATACTTCCAGGCTAATAGTTAATTAAACTATTTGCAATGTCTTCAGAGATGAGCTGAAATTCAACCTTATTTACACATTGACATAAATATTGAAATTTTTTGAGTAAATGGTAGGGCCCTTCCTTTTCTATGCTTTGTAAATTCGTTTTCTGTAGTAAATTTTTGTTGGTAAACAAAACTGCCATGCTATTACTGTAGATTGTGTTTCGCCTCTGCATAAGTGTTTGGCGTCTGCAGACCAGTTTTGGCGTTCTCTTTGAGATATCATGTATAATATATATGCCGGGTGACCCAAGAAAAAAGGTCCCACGTTCGAAAAATCCCAAAAATTCGAGTGTGTCACCAACCAAGCTCATTTTTACGTTGCCATGCACAAGAAGGGCTAAATGAATTGTGTAAATGTCAAATATTTTACCACCACGTTGAAAACAACATAATTTTTCCGGTTTAAAAGCGACTGGTTTTGATGCATGGCATAAGTCATTATGAGAAATAAATAAATCAAGGTAAGTGCAAGTTGCCATCACTTTATATTGTTATAATTGTTATAAATATAAAGCAAAAATATAATTTTCTGAATTACACGCTTTAAAATATTTCTTAAATTAAAATTAAATTATTTGTTAAATTAAAGCATAGCTCAAAATTAGATTTTCAAGCCGAAGTTACGTCATCGTTCGTCAAAGTTGCAAAATAGTGGTCAGTTTCTAAAATTAACTTGGCCCTTTTTGCATAAGCAGAAAAACCAATTTTTGAAATATGCAACAAAATCAAATTTTGGTGATTTTTCAAAAGTCGGAACCTTTTTGGGTCACCCGGTATAGATCATATCATATACGGTATTATTTATACACAAGTAAAACTAAATAAATCTAATGCATCAATACTAATAAAATTTAAAGCTAAATATAATGTAACATATTGCAAATTGGACCTGTTCTTGGGGGTTGTGATTTTTTTTCCTAATTAGGTGCGTTTAACTCAAACTCATTAGGTGCGTTTTTAGTTGTTGTTTTTTTTAGTATCAATGTGCTGCTTTCTGTTACATGAGCCGGGATATTGTTTAATGTTTTTAATATGGAGTAATAAAATCCTTGTTATGCTAGTTCTGTTTTGAGCTTGGGAATTTGAAAATCTTTACAATTCCTCGGTTGAAAGTTTGGAATGCAAGATCTATACTGTTACGTAGGTTCTCAGGGCATAATTTGTTTAACATTTTATATGCCATTAGAAAATGGGCAAATTTTGATAAGGTTCTCAACATTTAACTAGTTAGATTTCCATTTGTCTGTTGTTCGTACATTTTGAACTATCGAGTGGAATGGGCTTTATTATGTAGGTGCTCGAAGGTACCAATTTTTGTTTTTGAGAGGCACCCACATTATCCGCATAGCGAAGGTAACTTCTATTGTGTGATATACACTGCATAGTTGCAACTGTAGGAGGATATTATTCAATTTTCCTAGAGCATATAGTACCCCCACTAATTTTGCCTCTAATTGCTTTATTTTCTTTGTTCCATGTAAGATTTTTGTCGACTAAAACTCCGAGAGATTTGGACTTTGTTACCCGTTTAATTTCAGAGCCATTCAACAACAGTGCTTCCGAGATTTCTAACTTATTTGTTCTGCAGGAGCTACCTATTGTCATACATTCTGTTTTACTAAGGTTGGGGGTCAGTTTCTCTACTCTCATCCATTAGGAATGGTTATCAGTTCTTGTTGTGTATCTAGCAAAAGTCTTTCTATATTATCAAACACAAACGTTAGTGCATGTTATCAGCATAAACACTAGCTCACAAGAATTTTAGGCACTTTTCAAAGTCATTATATAAACCATGACTAGCTGTTAACATGGTTAAGAGGCGGCCCCTTGCATTGCAGTATGAAAATAGTGAACCCAGCCAGGCGAATGATGGTAAAAAATGCAAAATACAACGTGTTAGATGTATTTTTAATGTTGTACTGATCAGGTGCTTTGATTTTGCTTGGTTTCGTTTGTGAATGTAGCATTATATGTGAATAAGAAATGAATGGAGAATATAATTTTTAGATTTAATTTAAGCCAATTTTTAGAGCTTGCACCCCCAAATTTGAGCCTCTGCAATCCCTCGCAAAATATATTAAGACATGCACGAATTGCTATGCCACTATGTTTTTCTCTTCAATCTTTTTACAAAAGGATGGTTTAAATTTGCCCCCTTAACCCATCCACAAAACAGTATTGTGATGAGGGATGTGCTTAGACACCACAAGCTCCTCAAACCACATCAACAAACATTGCTTTGTCTGGGGAAGGGGGCAGGTTGAAAGTGAAAGCAATGTCACAATTTGCTCCTTAGTTCCATTTCAAAGAATAAGCAATGGCAACTGAAAGTTTCAAAGCAAACTGAAAGTGCCTCATTGTTAACACCTACATAGTAAAAATTACTTGTCAGAAAGATAATGAAATGATGATGCTCGTTTGCAACATCTTTAGAGTTTCGTGTATCAGAATTAGTAATCAAAAAAATTATTTATACCCCCAGGGAAATTTGGAACGTTTTGTTAGCAATTAATTTTGTTAACAAGGTCACAAGACAAATGCTAAAGGAACATAAAGGTATAAATTTAGTAGCTTTGTAATGTTTGCTTGATTCATCAATTGCAAATCAGATAAACCTTAAATATCAGAACGATAGCAAGCTGACTATAAGCTTCTGATGCATGCGCTCTCGAAGCAAAAAAGGGGGCTCAAACTTGAGCCTTGGGTATACCACAGTTGACCTTCTTGGTATTGGATTTTGATATACCTTGAGAGCACAGTATTGTTTTCTGTTGTTTTTTTTACTCAAGTATGATTTAAACCAGGCACCTGCAGATCCTATAATGCCAAATGCATGTAATTTTTTAATCAAGACATAATGATCAAACGTATCAAAAACGTTTTTAAGGTCCCAAATATAGTCAGATTCATTCTATGCGAGTCTATATTTTCATACCAAAAATCAGTACTAGAGATTGAAGATGTTAGAGTGGAGCACAGTTCTTGAAAGTCTGATTGACTTCCAGAAGAAGTTTTGCTCATTTTTAGAAAATCGAGCACCTGGTCAGGAATGAACCTTTGTAACATCCTCAAAAAAATCAAAATGACAGAAATTGGTCTATAGCTATGTCATTTTTGGCTCCTGATTTGAAAATTGCAGCAACCAATGTAATAAATTAAGGCCATTTGGCCAAATCTCTGTTTGGAGGAGAAGGCATATTTGAGATTTGAAGATGTCTCAGCTCATAAGCAACCAATAATGCTAAATATGGAATCATTGGTAAGTTAACTATCAGTGAATTATTACGAAAATATTTGTGAGCTATTAAAATTATATTTTAGTCACTACACTCTATCAAATCCTTAGCATTTTTTTTGGGTCACCCGATCATTTCATAAACATTGTGGCTGTCATAGCAACCAAAACAAAAAAGAATCACATGACATTCACATGATAAAACATAAAAGTTTGATTAATTAAACTTAAACATTTGTCCATTGTTCCATTGTTGTGTGCTTGTCAAAAATTGCCAAAACTCAGCGGCATTATTAGACCATTGTTGCAAGAAAAATAGCGAGGAAATACAATATTGTGTATCGTTTCTACAGATGTTTTTAACTCATGTTGATCAACAGAAAGAAATGGAGATGACATTTCACAAGAACTGCTTGAGGAGAAAGGATTTGAAAGAGGAATAGGCTCCATTGTTTTCATTTTGTAGTGAAAAGACATATTTTGAGATGCTTAATTTTATCTTATTCAGTTTCAGTTTCTCATTTTAAAATTCCAATACATACAACAATTTTAAAATAAATAAACATGACAATGATGTAAAAAAACAATAAATTTGTATGCAGGGAATTTCTTAAGGAGGGGCCCCCTCAATAGATAAACTAATCAAGGAGAGTGCACCCCCAGTCTTAGAAAAGATTCAAAATTTGATTAAATATTTGAGGATTGATGATAAACTTGTGAAGAATGAAGTAACTAGATATCAATGTGGGTTTAAATTACTTTTAGGAACTAGACGGACACAAAAAACGCCCATCCAGCCCCCAGGAGCACTTTAACATGATTAGTTTTGATAATTATTGGTGAAGAAGACAGTTTTGAGAATTTTTCGAAAGCTGTAGATAGAAGTTGATTCCTTGATGTTTACTGGAATGCTGTTTCATGTTTTAGCACCAAAATACTGCACTGATCGAAGACCATATAGCAATGTGTTTTTCTTTGCTAAGAAAATGTCATTCTTTGATGACTGTTGAGTATTTATTTTTGGTGAATGTTCTTCTGCCAAAGAAAAGTGTGAAATGCATTAAAATGTATATAGGCCTATTGTAACTTTGATTCCCAAACAGGACTGAAGCTTTAATTTACTGGTCAGGGCTTTTGGTTTAAAATCTTGTTTCAAACTGCTGATACAACTTTCTATTATGGCCTCTTTTATTGATTGCACAGGTTATGACCTGCTTATGATTTCACATCTCTGAAAAAATGGGCTATTGGATTCCCTCTGTCACAATCCAGGTTGGAAAATATGTATGTCTTTGCCAATGTGTAATTGCGAGGGAACTAAATTCATCAGGTGCAAGCAGCAAGTGAAACTCCAAATCATTAAAAAACAGCAACAATAATAAGATAGGCCTATTGTTTTTTGCTGTGAGAAACTCTGGCTATAGTTACAAGCTGTGAGTTTTATCTCAGGTCATAGCTGAAGGTGAATGAAAGTTTTCCAACCTAGGTCACAATTCTCTTATTTCATGGATCCATTTCTTTAAAATAAATTTGTTTACTTTCCATTATGTAAAAGCTAGAACTTTTTGTTCTTAATGTTGCAAAAATAATTTTCAATGTGATTTAAAGAAGACCTGGATTATGTGGTATTTTACGGGTGATTTGATCAGGAACATTAATAAAATAGTTATTGAAGTTATTTGCCATCTTAAGTGTGTGTATCAATTAAATTCAGCAATGAAGAGTCTTTCTTGATTTGATTTTTCTGACTGACCGATTTTGTACAAAATTGTTAAAAACCAGTTTTGTCTAGTAGTACTAGTAGTCTAGTTCCTTCTCTTACCTCTAGCACTCCTCTCCGGTAACAGCAGCCCTAACTAATAAATAGCCAGGTGAGACTGGTAAGGAAACATAACAGTACTGTTGCCATTTTTTTAAATCAATCAGTTTAGCTGTTGTTTAGTTTAAATGAACAGAACAAACAGGAGGGGGGCAAGTATATATGAACACCTCAATCATTCATACCCATCACAATCATCAGTGCACGCACTCACAAATCACTTAATCTTACTTACCACCAGATAATTTTGGAAGCTTGTTTTTTTGGATGTTCACTAACGATTCATATATCGTTCTGAATTCTTCTTCTTGATCTTCAAACCTTTCAGAAGACATCTTCTTTGGTTTAGCTGCTTCTGAGTGGGAAAAGGCCATCACAAAAAAGGCTCCTCCACAGCTCACAATTATAAACACTCGTAAAAGGGTTCACGAACAACGATGACAATAATGCCACCCCCCCCCCCCCATAGGGGTTACGATTCCCGCATTTACGCACAATATTTTAGCGTTTCACGTATTCACGCACTGAAAAATTAGATTTTCACGTGCACGCAAATAAAAAATCTAGAAGTTGCGTCGGCTAATGCCCGCACAGCCCTGTTTATGGCTGTTGTCTTTTTTCTATTGTTTCCTATAGAGATTGACTAGAAATATTTATTACGTGCCAAGTTGAAATAAACTATCATTTGGTGACCCGGTAAACTGAAATGATTTGTAACAATAATGTAATGAATGCTAAACTATAACTTATATATAATATATATAATAACAAAATGAAATGGAACAGAGACAGAGTATTGTTTCGCCCCAAAAGAGCTTACCACATTTTCGGTAAAAAAGTCACTATATAGCCTGCATGTGGACTAAGTTTGAAGCTAAGTCAGTAAATTCGAGCTACTGTCGAAAATTTTAGTCATTTTTGAGCGTTTGAACCCACATTAAAACATAGTTTCTAGCATCAATAACTACAAACTAGAATCAATAACCCTAAACGGGGGACAATAACTATAAAACAGCAAATAGAACTATAAACCAGCATCAATAACTATAAACTATGATCAACAACTATAAACCAACATCGATAACCATAAACAAGCTTCGATAACAATAAACTTACATCAACAAATATAAACTGGGTTAACAACAGAATCAATAACTATAAACTAACATCAATAACAAAAAACAAGCATCAATAACTATAAACTAGGATCGATAATTATATGCAAGCATCAATGATTATAATTCTAACGACTTAAAATGCAATGGTAAACTATTTGCACGACTTCCAGTTAGCTGCGGTTGATTTAAATCACAACTTTAATGTTTTAAACTGATGGGCACTTCAGTAGGAAACGTCTTTTAACCCTGATCCTAGAGAACAAGCTGAGATGACCTTCTCCAAAAAGAGAAAAGAAATATACCGGGTGACCCAAAAAAGAGTTTCCCTCTTCAACAGCTCATGTAGAATTGAGTCGTTGACCGATTGGAGTTATTTTAACTTTGTTTCATAGCATAAACATTAATTTAGATATTTCAGGTTTTTTCAGATTTTTTCGCTCTTTAAGATACGTCAAAATTATGAATTTTTTCAACCAGAGACCTAGGAACCAGGGGGCACTAGGGGCACGTGCCCCTCACTTTTTTGCAAACGTGGAAAAAGTGCCCTCAAAATTGAAAAATGTACTTTTCAATTTCTCGAAATAGGTTGGAAAAATGTAGGGGAAAGAAAAATTAAATTTCTTTTGGAATAATTTCTTTATCACTTAGCAAGTTTCACGTTATTTTTCCATCCGTCTTAGATATATGTATGCCATGATAAAACTTACGTTCTGTTTATTCGATTTTTAAATGCTGAGACTAGAGACAGTTGTTAAAATACTGCATGAGATCGTTGATTTTCAAAA
>JAYJMH010036277.1:0-15989 GCA_036873815.1 Phacellophora camtschatica
CCCCCCCCCCCCCCCCCCCCCCCCCCCCCCCCCCCCCCCCCCCCCCCCCCCCCCCCCCCCCCCCCCCCCCCCCGAGGCACGTTTTTACAGTATGTGAAATTTCTTCATATCAATGGTTAAATGACTTACAAGTAAAGTAAGGGCCGATATAGTGTGGGAGCACAAGGGGAGTGCAGGAAATTTTCTGCTGTATATTTCTGCCCCAGAAAAATATTTTGACAGAAAGTTTTCTGAAAATTTAATGAAAAAGGTAAATCCAAAAGCAAAATTTGGTTAATTTTGAAAGAAAAAGAGGAAAAATTCCGGAATCAGATATGTAAACAATTAAATTTGCAGGAACCTTTCCCCAAAGAATTGAATGCTCCAGGAGCAAAAAAATGTTGTCGTCCTCTGAAGTAAGGTATGATAATTATAAAGTTAAATTCTTAAATTAAATTAGGAAAATATTTGAAGGCAAATTTAAAATACATTGTCTCACTGTTTATGGAAAGTCCCATGTTAGAATTGTCATTGACATTCTAAATGTTACAGTTATTTACTTGTCCTTGATACAGAAAATTGAAAACCCAATGCAAATACAAATTTAGACGGATTTGAGCAATATTCTCAGCACTAGCCTTAATCAAATCTGTTGCCATATTCTTGGGACACCCGGTCTATAAAAACAATAAAATTTCACTAATTTTATACACAACTCGATAAAAAATAATTCTTACCTCCTTTTTCATGACATTCAAATAATTCATAATTAGGCGTTGTCAGCATTTTCATGTCAGGACAAAATTTATCTACCAATGTGTCCATTAATTCACCCACTATTGTCTTGCTTGATACTCTGATACATTTTGTAACAACTTTCATTCCAGAATCTTGGCAGTAGAACCTCATAACTCCATGAAACTCCAAGTCCTGCAAAAAAGATCAATTTACAGATAAGATAGCTGAAATTTCTAAGGCTTATGTACTGCACATTTTTTATATAAAGAAACTTAGCGTCAAGCTGAGGCTGAAAGTTCTTTATTCCTTATTTTTTCATTAATTTCTGCAAATTTTGTGCTTTCTGTGATCATTTTCAATGCATGTTCTAAATATCTGCACATTTAATTTTCACTTGATGTAAATACTTTCTGAGATACCAAAATATGTTACCCAAATCTCAGCCTGGAGTTCCATATAACAGGTGTTCCTTAGAGAAAAAATGTACCCTAGATTTTTCTCTGTGTTGAATTAATTAATAAATAGTACCATGTCAGAATTACGAAATAAATTGAAAACCTACAACAATATTGAAATTAACTCTTTCAAAAATGACATCATCAGATAAAAATTTTAATTATCTGATTTTACTGAATACATGATCAATCAATTAAATATTGATGAAGTAACTGATGCTAATTATGGCTAATCATGACTCTATATAACATGCTAAATTAATATTTACACCCAAGCCAGATAAGCTCTGCTTCCTTTGGGTCATGTAGAATGCACTTTTTATATCTAATTTTATTATATCCATCTATCTGTAAACTTTTTGCATTCTCAAAAAAAAATGATGATGATATATGCCTTGTGAGAAAACAGAGATATAACTGTTAATATCTTGTGTCTGTGTTTATTCTAGTAGCCACTGAAGCATAGACGTGGTGAAGTACTCATCAAGGGATAATAGTATTCATATTAACAATAACAACTTACACGTTAATTAAAGCATCAATCCTAACAAATGTCTTGATAAAGGGCATAAACCCAAAATATCAAATATCTTACCTGCCTAAATTATCAAAACTACGCCATAACATAAGCTTTGAGTAATCCAAGAGGACAGGCATATAAACTAAACAGTTATTTGAAAATTTTCTTTCAAAGAATTTTCCCAGAATTTCAATAAATATTTCAATCTACAGGTTCTTAAAATAATTGCTCCAATATATATGTAGTTCTTATTCATAATCTCATTTAAACATACACTTCTTAGCATTTTACTTGCAAAGAAAAATTGTTTGTTGCATGTTTGATATTTGCAAAAATAATTATCACATATTTCACAATTGAATTGTCCACTTCAAAATGACTGTGATCAAAATATCTGTGGTTTTCTTTCACTAGGTAATAATAATAACATGTAAAAGTAAAAGAAAACCCTATTTTCCTGGCATAAACAGTGAATGCACCCTGGGGATTTGGCTTCATGTATGTGCTGTGCACTGATTCAAACATTCTTCAAAGGAAAAATTAAATATACTTGCCAATTACTATAATGTCAAAAATTTAAATTTTTCAACAGTTGGTTGGCTGATTGACACCAACTAACAATGCCTTACTAAAATGATTGCAAATATAAAAAAAGTCACATGCATCACACAGTTACCTGCAGGAGTTAAAGAATTCATTCCTGAGGGGTGAAACAGATCCTGTCTGAAAAACCACACAAGAAACACAATATAAACTTAGGTTGGTAACAGTTCTGAAATATTTCAAGGGATAAGAACACTGCAATTGTAAGAACATAATTGATATTGTTTCACAAATAAAGGTCTATTGTTTATCCAATGTTTCCATCAAAAATTTGAGTGGAATATATTCTACGCACATTACAAATTAATCAGTCTGGGTCAGATGGGCATGCTCCCCAGGCCTTTTCGAAAGATCAGCTTTATTATTAGGTTGTTTGTTTATAGTATTTCGTTATTGTTGGTTTCAAACTCTTCTGTGTTGAAATATATTCACAAATAAAATTTAGTTCTAATGGGAGGAGGCTGCTTTTTGGAAACAAATCTTTTTGATGAAGTGAGAAGGGCCACACCTCATTATAGTATATATATATATGAAACAAAAATATGATTGATCACATTGCATTTTTAGTAACTCAAATATTGAAATTTGTAAGGCTGACAAATATTTTGTCCTCTTTTGTCAAATTTTCATTAAAAGTAATGGAAGCATCAATTCCCTACTTTACTTTAGTACCAATAATATAATTTTTTTATAAGATCCTCTCATCCATCATCCTATATATATATTATATATATCAAGAACGTAGTTTATTTCTAATTCCAATTCTACAAAAACGCAACAATACAACACTCAGACCAGCACAGCATACTGCTTTCAAGCAGGATAGAACTTCCATGAAAGGCGGAGGTGATGACATGTTTCTCAAAAAATTAGTTTTATAGGTTAGGCCCATCCGGTTGTATGAAGCTTCACTGCAGGCTCCATCATATAATAGACTTTTATGCAGCCCACACCAGGCCTTTTGGAGCTGGAATTATTCGCTAAAACATAAACACAACCCTGAATTACTTTGTATTTTTATGAAATCATCTCAATCTCCATACCTTGTCTGGCGGACTGAGTGCAAACATGTCTAAACGGCTGGCATTCCATTCTTGTATGATCTTCGTGAGATGAGCTTTCTCTTCGGCCTTCGTCCTGAATTCACCGTCCATTTTCTTTCACTAAAAGGTTCAAGCAGAATAAAAACTGCCTTGATTGTTTCCGTGGTCTTTTCGCGATTTCAAGTCGTTTTTAAATTACATTTTTTTGTAGTAAATTGTGAGTAATACCGATTTAAATGAGTGATATCATCAATCACCACCCCTCACACAGTCACTAACAAAACACCCAAAATGGCCGCTCTCTTTGGGTATGAACTTCTCACAACGGAATGTGATTGGTCAATTTTGTGTTCGTTGAAATTTTAGAAATTCTTCAATAGAAATGGAATGGCAAATGAGATTGAAAATACAGGACCTTTCAAAAAACTTTTATTTAAAATTTAGAGTTCTTTTATGTAATCTAATTTCTTAATAAATTGCACTGTTTTGAAGCTTTGAACATTTTATGATTAATAATTTCTTGATAATCCGTAGTCTAATTGCTTTCCAGAAATTTATGTTTCTTATTACTTTCCAATAATATCTTCATTAATTTTTAATCTACGAAAATAAATAACTAAAACATTCGGTATAGATTATTGCACTTCGGTATAAACATAGCCCCCATAACCAAATGCTCAAAATATCTCGCCAAGGAATAATATTTATCACGACAGTAACGGCATTTCATTTCATTATTGATTGCAAATAAAAAAAAATGACTTTTCTAATTTTCAGATTAAATACAACAAACATATTATTAAGAATGATAAATATTTTTATGCAACGAATGCTATTTGCTTGTCATAAATTTCAACGAAGAGAAGTTTAAATTTTCGGTCCCATGCAGCTCTCCAGGGCTGTTCGTCCATTGCGTCATCATATCATGAGCAACCAAATATTTTTCAAGAAAATGACGTCATAAATTTTCCGCATATCCAACAAACCACTGTCGCCGCTAATAATGTGGCCTTTTTCACGTGAAAAATTGAGAAGTGCCCATTTTTTACTCCGATAAAATTGAAATGTGCCCTCCTATAATCACGAATTTCTTTTTAAAGCGGCCCTTTTAGACCAGAAAAAATAGATTAAAGGGCTCTTTTTCTTGAAGATTAAAAAAAAATCGCATTGCTACAATTTCGAAAAAATTCGTTACAAGAAAATGCCTTTTTCAATGTTAAAAAAATTACCAACAGTGCCCTTTTTTAATAAGTGTCCTTGCTTAATCTCAAAAAGTTAAAAGAAGAGCCCTTAAAAAATGCCGTCAAAAAACTGTTGTCTATGGTCAATGCGTAGAGAAAGTCTTTGGTTATTTCAGATGGAGCAAGGAGAAGGCTTGATCAATTTTGTGCAGTACTTGTTAATGTTCAGAATTTCTATTTTCTAATTTCCCGAAAAATAGGTTGTAAAAATGTAGGGGAATTAAAAAATTTATATTTCTTTTGGAACAATTCCTTTATTATTTTTTAGCAAGTTTCGCGTTATTTTCAAGTATCTGTCTTACATCATGATTATATCGAGAAAGAAACATAACGAGGATAGAAATTCTAATGTTTGAGATAACGGGCAGTATAGATAATATATGTATATTTTAAATATAATTTCATAGGTTTTCACCAATCTTTATCTAAAGAGTAACATAAAGTTTCTTTTAAGGGAATGTTTAGGGCAAAATTGGTCAGTTAGCTTCAGTTAATTATTTGATGACCTTTCAAGCAGTTTATTAATGTCAATGTACTGAATAATATATATTCTAGAATCTAGGTATTAAACTATTATAAGAGTGTCATTTGAATTTGAATATCTCATTTCATTTCAATTCTTTTAAGGAAGGTTACCCTTCAGTCTGGCGACTGGTTTTCAAGGGGCCCTCCTTTTAAAAATGTACACTTTAAAAATAATTAAATCTAAAAACCTAAAATTACAATTGATGACAAATTACTATATTTCAATTTACAGAGTTATATTAGGATATTAATGTTATATTCGTTATGTTATTTCAAATAATAGGTTGCAATGTTTGATTTAACCGTATGCTCATATAAAGATCATCCCTACAAGCAGAAATGAGGGAGCGGTGTTTAGGGCGTGGTCCTGAAAGAACTGGGTGTAGTCAAAGTGCCCTTCAAATCTTGTTTTGTGGTAACTTAGTAGTTAACTTGCTGTTAGCTCAAATTATTTTTTAATCTTAAAATTTAGAGAAAAGTTCTCCTTGTTATGTTTTTCCAAGATAAACTTGATAAAAAATGAGCCTACCTCATCGGCTCTTTTACGCCGGCTCTAATTAAACGCCGGTCCCTTTTACATCGGCCCTTACTCAGCCAGAAAAGAATTTTGGCTTACCTCTAATTAGGGCGGCATTTTCCGCGCATGAAAGTGATCAGATAAGAAAAGTGAAAGGCGTGTTTTGTGTGCTATATTATATTATTATTATGTAATCTTTTTCGTATTTTCAAGCTACGATTTCTCAAACATACGATACCAACTTATGGTTTAAATAACTTACGATACCAACTTATGCTTTAAATAACTTACGATACCAACTTATGTTTTAAAGTGTTTTTAGGTTAGCTTTGACTCAGTATCTTCCAACGCTTAGAAGATCTCTGCAATCAGTGAACAAACCTTTAACCCATGTTTCTTATAAAGGTGTTTCTCATAAAAATTAATTGGATGACGTAAAAGGGGCTCGAGAAAAAAAGTTATGAAATAACACAGCTCTTTGGTATTTAATTACAAAATTTTGGCCCTTTTTATGCCGGCCTAATTTACGCCGGCCCTTTTTACGCCGAGTCGCACAACTTAACGCCATTAAGGGCCGGCGTAAAAAAGGACTTGTGTTGTTGTTAGAAATTAGCTCTGTACAATTTGAATACTGCAACCATCAATACACAATGATCGTCAAACTGTGTTTTAACTGTATTTTGAAGACATAAACAATTTAAAATTTTGAACGAAATTCCCTAAAAATTGAGCTGTTTCGTAACTAGCGCTGAACCTAAAATGATGCACAGCAGAGCTTAAAATTACTTTAATTAATAATTTTACATAAACTGAAATACGCTCTTATTTCTAAAAAATAATATTCTTACGAGTAGCCTAATTTAAAACAATAAAATAAAATATAGATCAGTTACTGAGGAACACAATTATTTAAGCTTTTTTTTATAATTTTATCAACTGGATGGTTCTGATCGAAACTACAAAATACATATAAAATAATTTATCATTGAGTGCTAAACATAAAATTACGTAAACCTACATTGTAGTATACCAGGGTTCTTTGAATTTGTATATTTTCAGAAAAATGACAGGCAAATTTTGCTGGATTAGAAACCAACATGCGTGTCTCTCAAGCCACCAACCTGTTATGAATTTATGATAATTTCTAAACCATGTATATTCATACATTCACTTGAACAAATGTCTTAAAGATCTCGTTTATAATTAATTGCAAGCGAGAAAATATTGCTTATATCACGCACACAACTTTCAATAATTCAATACATTGAAGAAAGAAATCTTGAACCGGCAGATTGCCGGGACCAGCAGGCTGCAATCAGATTCGATGTAAACATCGAAAATCGAAATTCTTCATTTGCCTGACAGAAGGGGAATGCTATTTCGACAATGTGTTTATGCAACATGTGCTTGGTATGGGAAACTTATGTAAAATTTTAGAAAAGCAAATTAGGAAAATATCAACGGAAAAATAAAAGTTATAATTAGGAGTAAAACTGCAATTGAAAAGAAAACAAAGGAATAAGATCAAAATTCATTAAACGCAATAAAGCAAGTCAGAAGGAATACATTAAACACACAAGTAGTTGAAACTGAAGTTAGATATGCATGAGCGTTCTGAGAGTGTCGAAAATTCAGAGAAAATATCTAAAATAAATTTCATGATAAAAAATAAACCAAAAAACACACAAATGCTGAAGAAATAATTTAATCATTCCTCATCTTTACAAAATTATGAATAGAAACACAGATTAACATAATTAACCCTGATAACGCCTGTGTTAGGACTGTACTTTAAAGAAGCTGCTCTGAATTTAAGAAGCTGCTCTGACTTTCATATCATTATTATCAATGTTATCATGCAAAACTGTTTATAATATCTATACGTTAGGAATTTTTATCAATATATCCTGCATAATTTCCTGTTAAGTACATTTTTAATGAACTATACACCAAACCGAAATATAAATTTTAAAGACTTACCTTTGACAATGCAACGCCGGCTGTCGGACCAAAGTCATAATCGGACACAGTCGGTGCATTAAAATGTTCTTGAGAGGGGGGCTATTGCTTTCAGAACAATAAAGAGCAAATTATAATTTTGAAAGGGTACACTTTTTTATAAGAACAACCTTGATAAGAAACGCCAGGCTGAGATATGGGTCAAATTGTTTTCCTATCTCAGAAATTACTTCCATAAAGCACGAAACAAGTATGCAGGCTTTGGGCACTTGACCTGGAACGTGCTGTAAAGATGTTTCTGAGAATGATGCGGGGTAGCAAGGTCATAAAAATCATCCCAAAAATAAAGAAAGATCAAGGATGAGTCAAAGCTAACTGATCTTTTTAAAACAACATATATGCAGCAAAATTGTTTCAAAGACTATTTGAGTTGTCGGTAGATTTAGAAGAAAAGATAAATCGTCATAAATCGGTTGATTAACAGATACCAATAAATCCAAATCAATGCTGAACAATTGTAATATACGTTAACGAGTAAAGGTCAGTTTCCAATAACTTAGAACTTACACCAAAGGACCAAAATTAGTACACTCATCAAACCTTTTAGAACTTTAAGACATATGAAGCTATTGCAAACTAATATTACTTTAAATATGTATAGTGCTGAGTATTTTTTAAAGAAATTAGGGGTTAATAGTAGACATCTTTCAACGACGTCAATCTATAACAATATAAAACGCTGATTTCCGTATGTTTGACTATGCTGCAGCAGCTGTATAGATCTGGCAACCATATCTAAAGCACAAAGCTGTCTTGCTGAACTTAGTCTATTCTGCAGATGATAATACCACAGCTATTAAGTCTCTCTATCGAGCAAAACAGTGGGATGCTTATTATGTTTTAAATTTTGTCCAATACTTCCTTCATTGTATGCATTTCAATATCAGCTAATTAAAAAAATTCTGGAGAGAAAGGTGGGGTATAACTTTGAAAAACTAAAAGCATCGCACAGGGCATTCTGATTATTTTCACTGCTTCGGAGATAACTGTTTATGCCGGTGTTTACGAAAGTAGATGTAATCAGCTATCAGCTACTTTAAATAAGCTATTATAAAGTAAAAATAGATAAATGTTATTTAATTTTTAAACTCTTCTAACATAAGTCTTCGTTCCTCAAGCATTCTGGACTCAGAACTAAAAAATACAAAATTACAAAAAGTGTGCTGCAAAAATCATTTAGTTATGAAGATAAGACTAACATTGTCAAAAGTACAACATTATTGACAATAGGGGGGATAGTGCATACCACTTGGCCTGGGTAGGGGGCGTGTCTTACATTTTTGGGTCCGGGATTTTGATTCAATATTATATTTCGGGTCTGAAAAATATTTTATCAAAAGATATAATATATCAAGAAATGGTATATAAATGTTTATAAAAATATATTATAGGCAACAAAATTGCATCATAATATGCTCCATACCATTTTATTTTTGGGTTGGCATCTTCGTTCCATTATATTTTTAGGTCAGCTCAAGATTTCCTCAGACACACCCCCTACCCGAGCTATATGGTACTGCCCTATGGACATTATTAGCAGGTTTTTAAGACATATATAGAGCAATTATACACATACAAACATGCCAACTAATCCCAAAATTTAGAAAGCACAGCCTAGTGATTGACCCAAAGTAAAGTATAGATTCCTCAACTTCGTGCTCAAGGATATTTCAAAAGGAAATACTAGGCAGGGCCATACCTAAATTCTCCCCCCCCCCCCATGATTACAGGTTGCTTGTGCGTTCAGTAATTCAATTCAATAGCCACTGGTGCAGCCAGTCTAGGTGAGGTGTTGCTAGTCTAGCTAAACAAGATGTACTTCTTCTTTGTAACCAGGAAGCAAGTTTGCAGATTTTCTGCAAACATGTTCCTGAGAGTCTAAGCAAAGAAAAACCAGCTACACAGGACAAATTTAAAACTAATGTTTACAAGCAGCTTCAAGACATCTGTTTTAAAGCTCATTTCTTTGCAGAAAAAAATTTGCACCTGTGCTCTTTCTCGTTTCTTTGATTGGAAAAAACTTGCCTTTTAGCGACAACGACAAACAGACCAGCTTGCAAAGTAAACACTGTCCAATGACAATAGGTTACATTGCGCAAAGCAATTGCCTTCCTTCTGTGAAAATTCTGAAATCGCCCAATATAAAAGATCAATATAGAGCCTTGTTGCCCTGTTGTAGTTATGAATTATTTAAATCTTCATTACCAAAAATTTATGACAAATAAATTTGAATCAAGTCATCAAACATGAGTAAATAAGAAATTACAAAGATTTTCTAAAACAATTGCAAAGAAACAGTAAATGAAAAGTAGCTCATCAAGTTCACGTGCTAGTCTCGAATAAAATCCAAGATTCTAGCGCCCTTACGGAACTAAAGATTCTATTTGGCACATGAGAAATATGCCGTTTGAACTAGGCCTTAGATGTATTTAGAGTTAGGCAAATTTATATTAAAAGCACACCCACTGATAAGAGGGTCAATGATGGCAACTGCAAATTCCCCGTGCCTCCAGTCAACAGTTGCTAATTTATGGGCCCGAGTTAATAACAATTTCTTTAGCTCACATAAAGGAAAATAGATATGAAAAATTTTCAAGGGGCCCGTCATTTTTCTCGGCGGCCCTGATTAAAAGACAGTATAAATTGTGTTATGTTGTGGCATGAAAACAGTTAGCTGATAAATATATGATAGATCATCTTTTAACCTAAATTTGTTGTAATTCGGGTTTATCGGAGCATAATCTTGAAACATTCTTTTCGATATGACCGCTAATTTTTGCAACAAGCGAATTTCGACGACATTTTTATGATTCTTGAGACGATTGTTAAAAATGTTTTTAGAATTTGTCTCTAAATGCATTAAAAACAATCGCAAATTTTGCATGCCAGCTGCATCTTTTAAAGCGCATAACAGATCAACTTTACATTGGCAATCATTAGCATCGTATAAGTTGGTCGGCTGCACCAATCAAATTACAAAAGCTCAAAATAGAGTGATTTGATTGGTTAACCAAACAATGGTTTTATCGAGGCTGAGGCAAACAATGGAGAACAATGAAAATATTTGCTTATACCGCAATTTTTAAACGAGGCGAAATAAATATGATTGCTATTTGTCAATCCCGTTGATTTATAGCTCGATTGTCATAAGCAAACTTCAAGTTTGTTCCTTAGCCACTCATCTGAAAATAAACCAGTAGTTTCAAACTCTAGAAAGGGCATACGACTACTTGGGAAGTAGTCCAAATCAATTGAATACACACTTAATAGGGCAGCTTGCAGAAAAGCAAAATAATTAAGAATATTAATCGCACAGAAATATTTTGATTGTATGGATGAAATATAAGTTGAATGGACCTTTATTAATTCGGAAATTTATAGGAAAGACCAGCTGCATCTATGTCACATTGCAGCTGCTTAGCAAAAATCTATTTCACATTGTAACTATCAGGAACACAGGATCAAGCATCAGCCAAATACGACTTCAAACTTAACTTTAACCTTTCTTTCTAAACTACATGAAGCATAGATATAGATACAAAAAGTGTTAAAATCTGCTCTTTTACGAACTAATTAAATGCGCAATAGATGAAAGATATTATGCAACTTAGGAAAACATCCATAAAGCACGTACGTTGAGGAGGAGGGGGTAAAGCACACACGCACATTGAGGGGAGTAAACCGAAAGTGTACATCCATTGTTAATTTCAGTGTTCTTTTTTTTTTTCGTACAATAGGGAGAGGGAGTAAGAAAATAGCAAAATTAGCGTACTTTGCGAATACTCCCTAACAGCAAACTGTTTTGTACAGCTTTCGAAAAGTTCTCAAATACACTTTCAACAATTTATCTTGTGAATATAATGACTATATCTGGGTAATGAAATCAACTTGTTCCCAAAGTCCATTGCGCTTTCTAGCACAGTCATCTTATTTGTTAAAAAATAAGAAATTTGATGTCCGTTTTGCGATTACTTAAATTTTAAATGTAAAATTCAAGTTAATTCCCTTCAAAGAAGAACTGGAATAGAGTAGTTGTTTAGCAGGTACTGTAATGGGTGTAATCTACCAAGCAAAATAAGATTTTTCTATTCTCAACGACCAAAGATTTATTGAATTGCATTTAATTTATTAGCCAATGTTGCAACTAATTTGAGCCGACAACAAGAAATAAACCCCCTTTTTCGAAGAAGTCAAGGTTACCAAAATAATCCCCTTTTGATTTGCATGCAGGTTGGGCAGGTGGGCTGGTTTAGCTTACTGCAAATTTGCGAATGCACCTGACTCAATATAGAGCATAAATTATACACGCAAAATCACATGGCGATAGCCTTGATGATATAAACCGTATATTCCACGTGAAAAGCCAGTAATGATAAATTATGCATGCTCATAATTTATGTATGACCATTAATTATGCATGTGCAGCTTGTGCGTCTGCTAGATTCATCAAGTTTTGAACATAGGTTAGAGTAATTGCGCTAGGGGGTAAACACCTTTGCAGCAGATTTATTTTACAAGTTGCTTAAGATAGATCGTGTACAAAGATCGTAAAACGAAGTTATGACGAAATTATTCAAAAAAGATTTTTGTTTTAAAATATAGTTTTAATGTCTCCATACAGAGTAGCAAAAAAAGTTCCTGCTTTTGAAAAATTATCAAAAATTCGATTCTGTGACCAATCTTAAAAAATTTCTTTTCCACAACTATGGGAAAGGCCAAATTAAATATATAAGGTATTGCTATTCTGTTCACGAATGAAAGAAAGTAATGATGTAATTACAATTCAAGAAAGCTACTTTTGAGATATACTTTCAATCACTTTGTAATCCGGCCAAAAAGTTTCTTGTAACCTGTGTGCAGACTCTAATCATGAGACATACTTTCAATATTTGAGTCTACGTGTAGGATCTATATATACTTTGTTGTGATTTATGAACAAAGCAGAACATCGGGCTTTTTTAAGTCAAGGCTTTTTATGTTAGCGCCTTGGTTGAAAAATTAGATCTGAATTTTTGGCTTTCATTGATATTTTGAAAATATATAATATTTTGACCAACAATTTAGTCTTATTGTTCTAATACACCGCTTTAACGAAAGTCCACCATTTTGGAAATTTTTGGAAAAAGTTCAAGATATTACTTTTTTGACTTGAGATTCGGTTGGAATGAAAAAATTTGTTAACTGTGAATTTTCATCGCTTTTTCCCTAACGACAAAGGATTTTATCAGCATTTTCTTTAATTTCATTGAAAAAAATTTTGCATAAATCCATAATTGCGCATTTTCGTTAAAGTGGTGTATTTCACTGTTTGTTGCCATGAGATGAAATCAGAGTGTGACTCAAAGACTCAAACTCAAACTGTGATATGATGTCGTAAATTCTGATGTTATGAAGACGGATTTTTTTGGATTATTTAAAAACTAAGACTAAATATGTCAATGATGTTTCTTCGTTGCGTTTATTAAATTCTGGGTAAAAGTCGGTAAACTGGCTTATTATATAACAAAGGTTTAATTAATCTATCGTTTTAAATAACGATTGTTTTTTAAACCATTGCTCTACTAATCACGTATTTCAGAAAGTTACAGTCGAAATTGCATGGATTTCTGACAAAAATATATCCTATATTATGCGGCCCTGCCAGGGGTTCTGGGGAAGAAGGGAAAAATTCGTTGTTGATGAGAACAGTGAAACATTCCATATTTTAATGGGGATAGAGGGAACATTGAAAGCGTTTTTCGAGTTTTGGGGAACTCTCCAGATACAATTTTAAGAACTTTTAAAAAGCAAAGAAACTCTGTGTAAATTGATAATGGAACAGGGCACACAGGTACCTTATGAGTTACTGTTAAGCAATGAGTTATAGTCAAGCTATTATGACAAATAACAAAGTGTTGGGACAAAAAGAGGACCAGATTTATCATAGTTGTGACATATCATAATTGTGAAGTAAAATTGTAGCAATCAAATTTTTGTGCAAAACTCTGCTTACCTCCTTGTTGAAATTGTTCGAAATATTAAAACTGTGTGTTATTGATTAGTAGGTAGCATGATTGTAGAGGTGCAGTATGTGCAAGATAAATTTCAAGAGCAGATATGAATTTTCAGAAAGAAAGACGTTGGCGTCCGTGGTCACAATAAATTTAGTTGGTGCTAAAAGATCGTTCTTTCAGATAAGTCGAATTTTCGCGTATTTGATCAAAGTGATAAACGAAAAACTGCTTCTATAGGATGTCACACTGATAAAACGCTTAGACGAAATTTTAATTATTTATATTAAAAATAACCTAATTTCGAAGTGGTTTTAATTTTAGAAAAGATGTGAAACGCATTTAATGTAAGGTGTAATTTTAATCACTTTAAAATGAAAAACGATAAACTGTCCAGAAAATTTGAATGGCTGAAACGCATTTTCTGTAGAAGGGTGTCTAAATGGTCTGAGGGACTGGTCATTAAATATGGTGAGGGGTGGAGGACAAATTGATTTGACATAGCAAATATGACCCGCTAATACCCGCCAAATAAGACCCCCTTAGTCAGTTACAGTTTTCTCAAAGGACACTCCTTTTTGAAGGACACTCATTAGAATTTTACATCTCCATTTTGGAGCAGCCTTTGTATTATGGTTTGGAAATTGGAATAGCCAGTTTTTACATGTGTAAGTTTTACTTGAGGAATTTTTACAGTTCCATAGGTATTCTATGTATTCCTCACAGGTTGCACATCGTCTGCAAAGAGAATTACCGCAATATTCCCTTATATTTAGCCTTTAATTCAACCATATTTAGTTAATTTTTATAAAATTGGACATTTTCAATTTTATATATTCCGGTAAAGCCATATATTCCGGTGATTTCACTTTTGGTAAAACCGGGGCCAACTATTTGACTTTAGAATTATGATCAACTCTCTGTAAGCGGACACCTCCACAAAGCGGGCATCTCATTTAACCCTTTCACCCGGATGAATAATGTGGCCCATTGATACACAATGTAAAACGTCATATTTTCACAGGACAAACGTAAATGGAATTTTCAACTTGCTAAAGAAAATTTTAATCTGAAATATTTTTTAATTAAGTTTGTTAGTTTCTGCTAACCCCCGCAAAGTAAAGTTTACTGAGGATTTGAACGGGAGATAAATACGGGCGTGAAAGGGTTAAGAAAGGTTGCTTTTTTGTCCGGAAGCACCATTAAAAGTCAAAAGTCTTTCTCTAAGGCGGACACCCTGTTAAGGCGGACACCAAAATTGGATTCCACTAGTGTGGTGTCCGCTTTAGATTGGATTCTAAAGTAGTGGAACTCAAAATTGGATTTGAGTTTAATCCCTTTTCCCCACAGAAAAACTAGGATATAATTTTGATGATAAAAATTAACTTTACATCGGCTAAATGGATTTGTTCTTTCTTGCTTCCTTTGGTTAAAAATCGAGAGAGAAAAAGTTTCTTCTGATAACAGAAAAAGTTTGTTTCATAAACAATATTTATTTATATTATTGAGAAAAAGCGAACGAATTATCACTCTATTTTTGTAACTAAGTGAATAATCTATATAAGCTTGCAACTAGCTTTATGTATAGCCAGGGCACAACTGTTTAAATCTGTATGTATGTTACCATTGCGGTTGTTTGTTGCATTTAACAGGTGAACATATATTCGACACGTGACAAACATGCGAGTGGCATTAATTATTCTGCTGTATCTGTACAACCTGTCGTAATGACGAGAGCATACATAAAGCACCAATTTGTCATTGAATTTGTTTGCCATTACTTCCAAAAAAGTCTGTCTTGTATCAGCTGCATTTTCTTCATCAAATCTGACCCAAAAAGTGAAAATATCTCTCCAACTTAGAGAAAACAAGGAACAAGAACCCGGGGGAAGGGTACCGGTCCTATGGTCGGACGGCAGTATCCCGCTGAAATTTAAAAAAACCCGCCCATCTTTAACATTGACATTTCCGTGTATATCCAACATTAATGTTGTACACGCTTTTTAATAACAAACACCTTCTAAAAAAACCACTCATCGGTGAAACCCATGAAAAATGACTAAACTTTTTCTAGTGAATGAAAAATTATCTAATAAATTTTTGATCTTTTCAGCGAAGGTTATATAATGCATAATGATAAATGGAGTGGACATGATATCAGATGATTACTTCAATGTATATATAACTTTTATCTTACCCAGTTTTTGTTAATATTTTTGTTCAGGGGCGAAACTAAACAATATTTTTGGGGGGGTACAACTTCAAAATTTGCCGACAAATAAGGCGTGGTTACTAAAAACAAATCTCACTTCCACGTGACCAAATTTTCAACCTGCCCTAACATAATGCCAGTCGGACA
>JAYJMH010036288.1:0-15988 GCA_036873815.1 Phacellophora camtschatica
CGTTTATTGGAATATTGCCCGAGATGTATTTCCTAGAACAATGAACCTCAGAAAAAGGCTTGAACATGTTTATAAATCGTAAAAATCAGACGAGATCGATATGCTTAAATGTATTTATTTCAAGATGTTGGTGGTTCTTTTTCGAGAAAAAATGTATTTTGTTCACAAACGCCCCTCTCTATTAAACGCCTCTCTCCAATAAACGCTCCCTCATATATCTAAAAAAAATTATAAACGCCCTGGGTGTTTATTGGAGAGCATACGGTAACCAACATTCAAATTGATGTTAATGGTTTTGAAGATCTTTTCTAATTTTAAAACCTGTTAAATGTGGTAAAAAACCTGACTTGATATTGAAGTATAATGCCTTGTGACCATGTGTGTGGAATTTCAATGAAATTGATTTGTCCTTTAGCTTCATGAAGCTTTTTGAACACTAACAAGTGTCCCAAAATCCTGTTCTGAAAAGTAAGGCTTACAAAAAAATGGTGATGAAATGTGTGACAAACGATTAACTATACGTGTGCAAATAAGAACAACCAGAAGTCAGAACAAACGTGCACTTGTTTGAACAAATCCTCAAGTACGACTCAAGTATATCAACAAAGCCACCGATTTGAATGGAATCCCAATTCCCGTGCTTAAAAATTGATTAGCTTCTAACCACTAAATTATGCACATAATGTTTAAGGTCAAGTTTTATTTTGTTAAGCCCTTTTGATGCGAATTTTCAGAATGTAAGTTTTATTTATTTAAAAGCTCAAAACTCTATGTAAGACTTTTAAATTAAATAAGGAAAATATGCAGTCCAGTGACCGAACTAACGTAATATGATAAAAAGCAAAAATAAAAAGCAAAATATGCTTTGCTTGAAGGGGTACAGTAACTTCGAAGCAAATCAGGCTCTTTTTATTTGTACCTTTCCGTCAGTTACGTTATGATAGTGAATAGTTTATGAGCATACTAACAAATACTTTGCTTCAGAATCTGATGAAAAAGAAACAAGGATCAGCTCTTTCTTTGAATATTTTGCTCCTACAATTAAATCGATCGAGTCTCCAAGTATCTTTCTTACAATTTAAAATCTAAATTGTAAGAACAATTTAGGTTTCTTTTTTATCATTCAAAAATTATACTTTATACTTTGATGAAGTTTGGATAAAATTTCAGGCTTTCAGTTATCACGTCTTGCATAATGAACCTTCGCTACTTTCCACACGACACACAACAATGCTTGTTACTCATTGAAAGTTGTAAGTATCAACTTTAACCTTTGTAAAAACACGCGAACAATGTGAATAGCAAAACAAAACATTTCAAAACGTTTTGTCTATCGATTACATACAGGCTATTAAAAAACTTTTTTGGAGTCAAAATATAAAGGAAGACAAAAAAATTTCAGAAAACATGTCGCACAACAGCTGTGAAAAGTGATAATCGTACGACAATGTTGACTAGTTTAGAAAATAGTCGTACTACCTAAAATTTCATAAAATTGATGTCGAGGATGAATTCCACTTTTTAATGATCTGGCCAATTTATGAAGCACTGAAAGAAAGTATATCAAAGAAAAACTTCTGAGAATCAGCAAAGAATCGGAATCTTCTTAAGAGCCGTCAAATCTTGCAAACCTTTTGAAATCAGCCTTTAAAACAAAATACTGTCAATAGACAACAATGCCACTGGAATGGAATATTTCTCTTATCTGTTGTGATACTTTGTTGCTTACCCTACTCTGAGTTATAGCTAGTTGTTATGGAGATTTGTTGTATGTTAGTTATAGATTTCTCAACAAAGTAGAAAATATTCTGTTCAAAAATTGATTTGTTTGCATTTTGAAAATAGCCAATCAATTTGTGGCAATTATGAGCATGCTACACCACTTCTGTCATGTGATTGGTCGATCTCAAAATATTAACAAAATCAAACATAGATCAAATATGAAATTAGCCTCTGCTACAAAACTCACATTCTGTGAGGATTAATATTGTATACTTTTGATTGAAAAAAGCAAAATCATTTTAGTAAAAAACATTTTGCAAATTTTTTAGATGCCTATCAAGATACAGACATCATCTACGCGTGGGGGGAAAACATGCTTAATGCATTTAGTAATGTAAGCAATCAAAATTTCGACATACCATCAATGAAAGTCATTGATGTTGTCCGTAGTGCAGGAATCAATCATTACGCAATAGGTACAGTATCTAATGATAATTCCGCAAAAGATAGCGGGAAGGAAATTATTCCCATGCTTCAATACGTTCTATTTGCAAATCATTAGCAGACAGGTGATTTACATACATAGACAGGTAATATTAGAGAAAATATTCTGGACTTAAAATCTTTAACTTTTTGGGATGGTTGAAACGAGCCTTTAATACTTCTATTATCGAAGTCCGAATTTGCCAATGCTAGATGTTCAAATTACTATTGCGAGGTGGAAAATCCAAGCCCCGAAGTCTTAATATATTTTTATGAGCTTTAATATAGCCTTGCATAACTACGACGATTGTAGTTAGTCTAAGATCTATAAACAGTCGATTATCAAATGCAAAAAGTCTTGGGAATAATTTCCTGCCGCCATCTTTTGCGAAATTTTCTATTGTTAAATCGATGAATTATCATTGATAAAAATGTTTGTTTACATATTAGTCTTTTTATGTTAAGGGCTGATGTTAATATCTAAAGTTCATTTGCATATTATATTTCTTCTAATACAGCTTATTAACTCAATATATAAAGTTGATTTGTTAAATTTATTTCAAAATGTTTTAAATTTTACACAGTTTGATGCTATTAAAACGAAACGTTTATTGGAGAAAGATGTTTAACCCTTTCACTCTCACTTTGATAAACGTATTATTTTCCGGAGGTAAAAGCGGGCATAAAATTATACTAAATTCAAATTCAGACTAACTAAATGTGCACGTTTAATACAGGTATTGGTGAGGAAAAACATGCAGTCATCCAGTCCCGCCATTAATTTCAGTTGCAATATTTGTATGCACATCTATTTACGACAAAAATGATTACAAAAAATACAATTAAAAAATACAATGAAATTGTTGACATAGACTGCTTTGTCTTTTAGTCCACGAAAATGTGTCACCTTTTATTTTTACCTCCATTTAACTTGAAGTTATTTAGTTAACTTCCTCCTTCCCCCAGCTAAGTTTTAATGGGTCACATATTATAGGAACATTTGCAGGGCTTGTACCCAGAAATATAGGTTCTTTGATGTGGGTTGCTTCTGTAGTATATTTTGCTTTGTTAGTGAGGCAGAAAAATATGATCGGTAATTTATAAAATACTTAAAATCTTGAATAAAATAAAACTTAATATTAATTTATTCAAAAGTTATGTAGATTCTACGTATTTTATAATCTTTCAAAAAAGATTGGTATTATTGGAATACACGTTAAGCGTTAAAATCATATACATCTTCCATTTTTTTTAAGGAAATCATTCATACCTGCTTGCCAGTTTCAGATTCCAGAGAAGAGTTGGATATTTCCTAATTGAAACATATGTCCCTTCATGCATCGTGGTCATCATATCATGGGTCTCGTTTTGGATACCAGCAGAATCTGCTCCTGCCAGAGTTTCGCTTGGAATAACGACAGTTCTCACCATGACAACAATTAGCAGTGCTGCTAGACAGTCTTTGCCTAAGGTGTGAAATCTGTTGTTACATATAGCCATAGAATTCTCTCGTGTCCAATGAAGCTAAGCAGTTGCAAAGCTATTATTATTATTATTATTTATATTTGATCTGTCGGCACGAACGAAGTTTTTGTCGGCAAATTAAGATATATCCCAAACAAAGTAGACAAATTTCTGTCGAAAATTTTTTGTATAAATGTCGTCATTTGACCACTGATTTTTCAAACTTACTAGGAAAACATCCATAATTGTTTTCGTGAAAAGATAACGCCTTGCAGTTTGCCGACAAGCATTTCTGTCAGAAAATATGACATGACAGCCCATATAGCGTTCTAATTTTCAAATTTTTCTTAGGGAAATCCCCATTCGTTTTTGTCTTTTCCATCATGTGTTAGAAATGTACTTTTTATAGATAGTTACGCCAGCCTTTAGCAATTTAAAAATTTTGCAAAACAATTCCCCATCAATAGTTGATTAATGTAGTGTGGAAACCAAAATATCGTCACGACAGTCAATCTAGTTGTCTAAAATTACAATTTTGCTGAAAAACTCAACATTTTATGTCATTAGAACCCTTAAACAGGCTCGATAGCCCATTCCAGCAATCTTAAATTTTAAAATTTTGCTAAAGCTTTACATTAGATGTTTGACTTACCTTAAAGTGAAGGTCAATCATCAATATAAAATATATATTAATGTCGTTCTGAAGCCAATCTGAGGGGCCTGGTCACAAAAAATCTCCCGGGAATTTTTAGGACCACGCCCATTTTTTCTCCCCAAAACGCCCCTATTGGGGGAAACGCCCTTCTCTAATTTGAGCATTTATAGTTCTCTTCTATTCTAGTCTTCAAGAAAACAGTTTCAACAGAACGACAAATATTCCACTATTGAATCATAAATAGTTACCATAAAATGAACCTTGCTCTTTACTGTCATTCATGTTATAAATTTTGCCACTATAACATAGACATTTTCAAAAACACTTATAAGTATAAAGTACAGGATTTTGCAAAGTCTCAAATTTGAAATTGATTGTAACTCAACAGAGAAACGTTGTAAATATAATTATCATCACTTTTAAGGTTTCATACGTGAAAATAATTGACTGGTTCTTGTTGGCCTGTTTGGTGTTCGTGTTTGCAGCTTTGGTGGAATATGCATTCGTCGTCCACTATCATTCTAAAATCAAAGAAAAAGATCACTTATTGCAGCAACTGGAAAGGTTGAAAGAAGAAAAAGAAAAATTTCTGCGAAGTACAACGATGAAGCTTCAAGTTTTAGATGCTAGTACTGATAACGTGAGTCAACTATTTCTTGATGATATACGATAAAGCATTTTTGTCACCGCAAATGAAAAAAAATATTATCACCAAATATATTATTATCAAAGCAACTAGCTCTTGAAAATATACAATAAAAGCCTTTTTGTTAGCGCAAATTTAAAGAAATATTATCACCAAAAATATTTATATCGAAAGCAATTATTCCTTGAAGATATACGATAAAAGCCTTTTTTAGCGCAAATTGGAAAAATATTATCACTAAATATATTATTATTGAAAGCAAAATTCCCAGGTATCTACGTTTTAACTGTAAACAAATAAGTAGAATATTGAGTCCCAGTCAACATTAGATTGATTATCTAGAGATTCGAAAAACCAAACGCTACATTATAACTAGACGTTGAAGAAATTTCAAAATAAATTAACATAATCTCATAAACCAAATTGGGGTTAAGTACCAGATAAAATGGCTGCACCAGCCTTTTTGGCTATTAAATTAAGATATGGGACGCCAAATTATCAAGTGCCTTGTGACTATACTTTTCCAAAGTATGGACAGAATGCCATTTCAGTAAATATTTCCATTGTTGACAGCCTCCTCGTTTCAAGAAGAAAGCTTAGTTGACCACTCAAATCATTCTTTTTTAATTTTCGGCAATTTGACTGGTTCTACAAAAAGTTACGAAAAGAGGGTACTTTTAGATGCTAATATTTATTTGTCTTAGTTTTGGGAATATGTCTTCCTAGTAAAATATTTCTGAAAACATGCTCCATTAAAATGGAACCATTTCTACGATTTTATATAATCCGTGTTTAGCTTAAAAACTTTTATATTCTAGGACTCAATCGGCAAAGAGTCTCTCACCAACGAGAATGGATATGGGGACTGGTCCCTTGATCAAACAGATCCAGTCTTAGAGAAGAAACAGAACAAGCTGTTAAGTGATATTTTGGTTATTCCAATCAAGATTGACCAAATATCGCGGAAAGGTTTCCCTCTTGTATTCGTATCGTTTCTTGCTGTTTATTGGCTGGTTGTAACCTTAGAGTCCAATTAGTAAGATTGGACACCATTTTGCAAAATGAGTGTGCAATGAAATAACTGGAATGCATTTCCTGTCTTGTTGGAAAATACATCAATACGTCTTACTGTCCGGGGAAAATTACTTTTTGTAGTAAAAACTAGCGACAAAACTCTCATGTGGAAAATACAAGGTAACATCAAATCAGCCGACATTGCTGACTCATGGTGATGGCTTGATCTACTGTGACTCGCTGCCATGTTAATGATAACTCATTAAGGTAGTTGCCTCGCATTAGACCAACAGTGTGGGTCGACGCCAGATCATAGTGGAGATGAGGAGAGGACGGGGAGAGGACACACACCATATCTAGATGTATGACAAATATTATTCGTTCTTAGAATATACATTTCAAAATTAAATTTTAAGAACGAATTGTTATTTTTCATATATCTAGAGATGGTATTGTTCATATTTCCACCTAATCTTCACCATGATCTAGTAGTGTCTACCAACAGTGTGCCTGTTTTTTGTTTTCACTTGAGATTTCATTAGAAATGGTGACTGCTCAGAGAAATCACATGATCATAATATGATGGAGACCAAGACCCTGTAAGCGGGCCATTTTTCACGTGACTTGATTCCATTGACGCTTGAATGTCATCAATTAAACATTTTTGTGTCACCTAGGTTAACATTTTTCTTCTTATGTCAGCATTTCATGGTCCATCTAGTTTCAAAACAGTATTTCCATTAACGTTAAAAGATGTTAAAATCTTCAGATAATTTATTTTTGCTGATTCTACTCCAAAACAGTACAAAAAGGACATTGCAGTTAGAAAAATACATTACCGTCTTGAATTGAGATTTTCAAAACAGGCAAAAATTATGAAAGATTGCATTTTGTACGGCAGCAAAAGAAGCTCATAACGCATGCTCCAACAACTGACAATTTAGTTGGTCAGGATGACGTGCTCGTTGGACCACTGTTTCATCTAACAGCTTTTGTTTATCTCCCCAATAACATAAGATATATGGATAACAGTGAATCTATGATGTTCAATAACAACTGTATAAGATATTTCCACAAAAATTTATATCAGCCCTTTACTGTATGATCAAATTAAATTTACTGACGTTAACTTTATGCTGTTTATGCTGCTATGCTGTTATACTGCTTTTGGCAGCATTGTTTTTCGTTTATTGTCTCATGCTCAGCTTTATTCGTCATGACATCATACGTAAAGATGATAAACAGGTTGTGAATTGTCCAAATTTTTTATGTTGTCTTCATTTGACAAATACAGAGCTTATCATACCAGACAGTTAATCGTTACAATAAAATGTAGATTGAAGAAAACAGATCCGGATCAAAGCTGCTTAAAGCTACTAAATTATTCTGTTTCTATGATTGAAAATACAGCCAATGGAAAACTTGCAAAAATCAGAACATGTTTGTGCAGCAAATTCTTGCGATGTGACCGAAGAGATGGACTGGTGAGACTCGTCAGGATCACCATATTTTTATATCTATTTGTTTTTTTTTAGACTGTGATGACAACGTTTTTCTGACAGGCCTATCTTGTGAAACAGTCGCGCCTTCGCTGTGATATAAAAAGCATTGCAGCGAAGGTGCAACTGTTTCACAAGACAAGACAGGCCTGTCCGAAAGGACTTAGGAAAGAACGCAGGAGGGAAACAATCAGCCCGTTGTACGAACAACGTTAATCATGTATTAAAACCCATGCTCTGATCATGGAAATTCGGACGCTAAAATAGTAGTTAAAGATAGTTTCTTACCATATGAATTGAATCATTTCGTTGTCTTGTCTTCTCTTCGTAATTTTATTACATTCCTAGCTGTATTACTTTTTGCCCATGCTACGCGAGTAAATCGCAAAAGCAAAACAACAGAAAGAAAATTACAAGCAGAACACAAGACCGGGGAGAGGATTCATGGGCCTCGGGTCGGAATGAAACATATGTCCCTTTCAATACAAAATAAAATTAATACGCCAAATGCGCACACGTGACACATCTAGGGGTTCCGGGGACATGTTCCCCCATAATATGTTTAAATTTATCTTGCTAGAAACACTCTGGTGGCTATTTCACGCCTTGAATTCTTTAAGGGCGCAGTCGCAGTCGCTGGCGTAGCTCCCCCTCTAAAATTTCAAAATTTTGGGAAGATCGTGAAAATTCGTCGTTTGGTTGAAAATATTTTATCATCAACGGTGATTTTTAGCGCAAAACGCAATCTTTTGGAAATTTTGAACTGCCTTTGCCCTCCTACAGAAGTGGTCCCACACTTGCCCTTGGATTTCTTTATCCTATTTCTCAATTCCCCGTCACGTCGGAAGTCAGTAAGTAAGATCGTTCAGCAAGCTCAAATTTATAAAAAATTACCTTCGATCTACCATTGATCGAAACAGACTTTGCAAACTGGATTGAAGCCAATGTCTCTAGAATCTTATATTGCAGAAAAATGTGACTAGTCTATAGTTCTTTCATCGGTTAATTCGCAGATGCAATGGCCAGAAAGGCATTTCTTGAATAGAAACACTGACTAATAGGGGGTATATTTATCTGGAGATATTGCTGTTAACACGAAAGAGCTTTTATTATCTCTTTTTCTTCGCAATTATTAACATATTATTGGCGGAACCCCTTTAAAAATCAGGGCAATTTAGGCCCCTATCGCCATGAGTCCCGGGTCAGAGACTCCCTTGACTCCTCCTTTCTTCAGCCCTGATTTGGCGTCCGAATTCCCATGCATCATATAACTGTCGTGATAAATTTACGACTAGTCCTTTATAGTAAGAGTTTCATGTGCTGCAAAGTAACAGAAAGGCTGAGATTGAGCGCTGCATTCCTCCTCTCAGCACAAACTCAACTTAACAAATACTGAAAGAAAATAGAAGAGAAATAACTGATTGAATAAAACTATTGTGCTCTTCAAGAGCAGCTGAACTCGTAAAAAGTAAAAAATACAATTAAATGACATTAAGAAACACAGTTAAAAATTCTGATGTTATTTCTTTAAATTTTCAGCGAAATTTCTTTCTATTGTGAAATACATTATTCAAACAGTAATCAATCAGTATATTTTGTAAATTTCAGTTAAAGGAAGTTAATAAATCCATTGTTTATATATGATAAAAAGCGTAAATTTAATTGTGTAATCAAGTGTACGCCATTAGAAAAATCTTCTTTCTGTAATCTTATTCTAACGGAAAATGTTTATTACATACTTTAATGACATACAATCTTTCTTTATGTGAACACACTTTATAAAAACATCGAGGCTCGATTTATCAAAAAGGAGCAAATTAAGAACATGCTCCAAATCTATGTCATTAAATTATTAAGAAAAATTATAGTAAAATAGAGATGTCCCTACTTTCTGCGGAGGAGAAAAACTTTTCCTTCGCAGGCAGATTTTAATTTTTTTCCACTGATTTAATGAAATAAACTTTGATCTGCCTCTGGGTTTGCTCAGAATTTTAATGAAATAAACTCTAATTTAATAAAAAAAAATTTGATCTGCCTCTTAGGAAATCTCAGAATTTTACTCTGACGTCGAGTACCAGAATCAATCTCGTCTTTGCATTACGACTCATCCTGAAGATAGGATTATCCACACCACAGCCCCCCCCTAAAAAGTAAAAAAAAAATGAAGAAAATTCCGCAGAGACGTTTATTTCAATTTTAATGTAAAAAATATTTTGAAATCATGTAATTATGTAAGGATCTTGTAAGGAATCGTGTAAGGATCCTGAAATCATGTAAATAGGCCCTTAATTCTGTTGGAGGCAACCCAATGAATTCATGCGCACAAATTTGACTATTTTTAAGCCCCTTGTACGCAAAATAACAATATAAAACGCTGGCAATAACAATAGATTTGCACTTTATGTTTATTCCACTCCCTCTCAGTGCGTGTGTGGTTAATTAATAATTTCACATTCAGTTTCTCATATAATTTCTCATTTTATAACAAAATTTATAGCACAACAAGTAAAGTTTGCTGTGATCGGCTTTCGATCGGTTTTCAATTTCCAAATTATCGGTAATAATGTAATTTTTTATGCTTTTGTCGGAAAACTTAGGCATCTGCCAGAGATCTTAGCCATTTTTGATCGTTTGGCATCCCAGCATAAAAACGCATGCAGGCGTTGAGCGCTTGACCTGAAACACACTTTTAATATGTTTTTGAGAAGGGTAGGGGTAGCGGGTTTGTAAAAATCAGTCCAGAAATAAGAACGAATTCTGGCTGAAGCCGAGGCTCGCTGTTTTTTTTTTTTTATTAAATAACTGTAAATAAAAAGAATAGCGCACAAGAAGTTGGTTGTTAGATTACCAAAAAATTAAGATGTGGTACACTTTAGTTTAACGAAAACTTTCAAACTGACTTAATGTTTTCAGTTTATCCTTCCTCTCGATTTTTTCACTGGCATTGCTTTTGTCTAATGTATCGTTAAGTCACATTAACAGTGTTTTTTGTTTCGCAAAAGATAAAGAAAATCGAATTGAAAAAATGTTACTATAATTTTGTAATAAATCAAATGTTAAAATTAAAATATTAAAAAAATTATAATATAACATCCCAAATTTCTTACTGGTAAAAATGCACTCTACTGTAGCTACATAGACTTATTGAAATCGTCGTAATTAGGCACAGCTATAACACAAATCTTAAAACATAATGAAACTTTCTGAACTTGGATTTTCCCCTCGTAATCGTAATTCGAACTTTAAATAATAAAAAATTCAAACTTCGATATCAGAACTGTTATTAGAACTCGTATCAATGTATTCCAAAAAGTTGGGATTTCCAAGTCAAAAATTTGTGCTTTATTATTACAAGTCTAGAGGCTACATCCTAGTATTTGAACATGGGTACGTTCTGTTCAATATGGAAGATTTTAGGCTTAATTTATCTTAACAATGGTCAACATTTGTGCACATTTACTTAAAAGTATGTCCTATTTTGTCAGCATAAGGTATCTGGGGCCTAAAATAACTATCTTATAATATGTTTTAAAAATTACAAAATAAAGCATTACAACAGAGAACTTTAAACGTCTAGTGGAATAAGGTTTCTAATGTTTTGAAACATGCTGCATGCTCTTGCTAGTTTTTTGAAAAGTTAACTAAGATGATATTTCCAACTGAGATGCTTGTCTAACACAAGTCCTATATTTTAATGTGCCTTTTGCCTTTTCAATAACGGCATTAAAACGAATATTCGAAGATGGTCAGCGTCTAAATTAGGCCTAATATTTAGAGATAACTTACTAGCATAAAGCCATACTGGTGCTGATGCATATATTTTCAGTTCTTTGAATGGAGTATAAGATGAATGAAAAGGTTGACGGATTTATCATTATTTTCTACATTTGGAAATATAATGTTAAATTTACCTTAGCAGCACTGCATTTATCAACAAAATAAATGATTTATAAATAATTGAATACACGGCAGTTTAACTGGTGCTGTGCTTCATTATATTGTCAATTAAAACTGAAAATCATATCTAGCGAATGAATATCATGTCAAGAATTAAATGCCGATTCAGTCATTATATTTTCGGGTGATTTTGTGTATATTTTTTGTGGATACATTATATATTTATAAGTTCATGTTTTCAGCCAGTTTTATACGCTCATGAGAAAAGGTGCACGAGATTTATGTTTCAGAGAGTATTCACACTGCTATCGTGAAAATTTTGGTGATGTTCTTATATATGATAACTATAATATCGGTGCTCGTTATCGAGGTATGTGGATATGTGGAAAATGGCACAGAAATGTAAGTAAACATATTTCCTTTGATCTTTTGAGATAAATGTTAGTTGTGCAACATAAAAGCAATGGATGATAAACGGTTCTGTTCAGTTTCAGTTTCATTTATACTTGCAATCAAAATTATTACAACAACAATGCATCAATATTTGAAAAATGTAGATATTACTCAAATTCAAGCTTGGAAACAAACATTGTACCAAAATTACCAAAATTGATATTCAGAACCAAAATCTTCCTTAAAAGCTTAAGCCAGAAGACAACACCGTTATTGGCCGTTAGATAATTCATGTAAAAAAGTTCAGAATTTCGATTCTTTAGGAAATATGCAAAATTCAATAAATTAATGGCAATAAAGAGCTACGAGGAGTTGGAATATTTTCTTAAATTTAACAAGTGAGGGGGGGGGGGCGTTTATTTTGGACTCAAGAGTAGAGCTAACAAATGAATAACCTTCCAAAATTGAATAGCTGTGTTTTGTGGAAAACTTCGTTGCTGATGGCCATTAAAACTTAATGACATTTGTCAAACGAACAAAAGAAATGGTAAATTAAAATGAACGAAAAACATCTGTCACCAAAAATTCATGTCGTAATAATTTGTCGAAGAAGAACCAGAAAATATCAGAAGAACAAGGAAATATAAACAGCAAAATTTTAGTGAAAGAAACCAAGACAAATGTGGCCAAAACAGATTGAAATGGTACTATTTGTGTTATTGACAATAAGTACCAATTTTAGATTCTTAATATTGGCAGACCAGTGAGTATTATATTTGTTTTGCTGTCATGTTAACTGACTGAAGCTGACATGAATTTTTTAATGTATTTATATAAGATTGTGTTTGGTTGTAGATTACAAAAAAAATGTTTGATTAAGGGGGGGGGGTTTCACCCCCTAATTATTGAAGAAAACATTAAACATACAAAGCAGTAACTTGGTATAAGTATACACCCATTCCTTATTATTCCAAAAATAGCACTTTTATCTAATTAGTCACGTCATGTGTTGCTAAGCAAAATGATATATGAAGTCTTGTGTTGAAAATTTTGCACTTCTTGATAACCTCCATATTTTCATTGATAAACTATAAGAAAATAATATAAGATATTGTGAGTATAGAATTTATCAGAATATATATATATTAGATTATAATTAGAATGTAGGATTGAAATTGATACATTATTTTATGGTATTAGATAAAAACTATTCCCTATTTTTTAATACTTATAATATTAGGAGAAAAAGTAATTGTTGGTTCTTAGGAAATACTTAATATATATTATTACCATTTTCAGCCACATCTACAGAGATGAACATATTTTAGCTCATCTTCTTGGCAACTACGACAACCGAATATTGCCAATAAAAGATGGTAAACACATTAATGTAATATTCAGTAAATAGATAATTTGCTCATAAAAATTTGTTATTTAGCATGTAAATAACATATGCTATTTTGAGTATAAGAACAATGCATTAATATTATTATAAAATTCTTCTTAAATAAACTAATAATGCCAAGATAAACTAAACGTATCGGGCATAACCCTTCATCAGTTTTAGCCTACTTTGACTACTGATGAAGGGTTATGCCCGATACGTTCAGTTTATCTATATCTTGGCGCTATTAGTTTATTTACGAAGAATTTTATAATAATATTAATGCATTGTTCTTATGAACGAATAATATTAATATTCACAATTTCACAGCGTTTCGAGCATATACTATTTTTCACGATTCCTCAATGACTTGATGATATAAAATATTACAAATAAATAATGATGCTTTGAAATTGGAATAGACTGAACAATTTTTCTAAACTCGAGAATTTTTTTTATTATTATCGACTATTAACATTTCAAGGCATCATTATTTATCTATATTTGAACATTTTTCGTTTTCATTTTGGTACAACCCGCAGCATTATAGCTGACTATGAGGTAATTTTACTGTTAAAAATTATTTGATTCTGATATATAAACTCATTTTTCATGAGAAACTTAGAAAATGACTTGTACTGGGAATTTATTAACTAATCTATAGGAAATGAATACTAAAAGTTTCCGAAAATTTTTTTAACAGTGTTGTAATATGTTAAAAATGTTGAAATATGTAATATGATTTGTTAACTACTGTATTCGTTAAAATACTGCCATCATTTTCTTTTCACAAGTTTCTTAATATTTCTGAGCAAGTACTGAGAGGTCTGAGAGTTATTAACTGCTCAAAAGCCCCAATTCTGAGTTCCTTATAAAATTTTTCTTATAAAGAAAACGTATGAAGATGATTACGGATTGGGTATGAAAGTATCAACGAGTCGTCATCACATATCAAAATTTAAGATCACAATAAAGTACTATAAATCTATTACTTTAGGAAGTTTTATTGCACATACAGTTTATTCAGTATTTACAAACTATACCTTATACAATGCAACAATACAATTAATATTTTCACTTTTTGGAAACTTTTGTAAGACAGCTTTTTCATTGAACATCAACCCTGAATGAATATCATAATAAATTGGAACACACAATTTTGGGTTTCTAAAAAAATCATAATCATGCTTTATTTTACCAAAAAACTTTTGACTATAAGCCCCTCCCGAAAATAAGACCCCTTTCATAAGACCATCTATTTACCAACACATTCTGTATATAAGTTCCACCGAATACAAGTCCCCCCGAATATAAGCCTACCAACTAAATACTGATATCCTGTTTTTGTTGTTTTATCTATGTATGTTTGTGTTTACCATTATTATTACTACAGTGTACCATGTATATATTTCTTATTTATCATAAGATTATCACAGGTACAAAACATCGTCCTCAAATAAGCCTCCCGTATGTAAAACGCTATTTAACCATTAAATTTTCCAGGATCACCAGTAAATGTTGAAGTCAGAGTTAGAATTGTTGATATGACAGAAACGAAGTCAATACAGAGCGTAAGCAATATGACATTTATCAATGACAATTTTTAGTTTTTGATTTTTATTCAATATTTAAATTGGCTTATAAACAAAATTCCTAAACTTTTAGATATTTCAACTTTCCGAATGAAAACCAGAGTTTGAGAAAAAATTTTAATTATATTATAAATTATAGATTTTTGAGATTTTCAATACAAACTATATTTAAAATCCTGCTTATTAGACTTATTTAGAAGTGGGGTAATAGGTAAATGATTAAAAAGTGTATACGAACTTAATAAAGAAGGGTCCATACAAATTGATACACCATGTGAATAACTCAAGATGTTGAAATTGGAGAAAATTTAAAGCAAGGAACAATACTTGCTGCTCCTATTTGTGCAAATCACATTGACAAAGGTATGAAACCAATAATAACAAAACAAAAAGGAATAAAAGGAATATGAAAACATGACAATGCCATCTTTATTTTACCAGGATGATATATTATTAGCATCTATTTCCGTAGAGAAAATGCAAGATATACTTAATATTGCAGAAGAATTTCAAAACAAAACCTACTAAATTTTAATTTGAGTAAAAGTGAAATTATGCATATGAAGTTTAGCAGGAAAAAACAAACTAAACAAAAAAAACAGCTAATGTTGAATATTGAAGTAATAAGAGATGTAGAAAGATATAAATACCTTGGAGATTTAAAAGATAATAAAAACTTGATGAAAAACAATTGTTAATTCACTTCCAGCTTCAACTCCATACCAAGGCATGATATATGAATGTGGACTAAAACCAATAAAATATAGAATAAAAGAAAAAAGACTCGTGTATTAGCATAAAATATTGAACATGAAAGAAACAAGATTCACTAAGCAAATGTACAAAGAACAAAAAAGACTTAATTTAAGAGAGTGTCGGTATAAACAAACTAAGAAAGATTTAAAAGAACTTAACATAGATTTAACAGAAGAGCAAATTAAAAAATGCCAGACAAAGAATGGAAAAAAATGATAAACCACAACATAATAACAACGATTGAAAGTGATATTAAAAAAAATGAAACAAAATTAAGAATTATAAAAAGTAACTCCTTCGGACTCAAAGAATATATATTGAACACAGTGCTGGTACAAAACTGTTAAAACTAAAACTAAACATGATTGAATTAAAAGCAAATTACAAAAGTAAATATGATAATCAGTTATGCAGAAGGTGTGGAGCACATGAGGAATATATAGAACATTTATGGGAATGCTCCCAATTTGCAGATAATAACTT
>JAYJMH010036299.1:0-15982 GCA_036873815.1 Phacellophora camtschatica
CTTCTGTGGGCCTACCAGAGTTATGTACTTACAAGAGCTTTTAAAAAAGCTGTTCCAAACAAAATAGACCACAGATCTATGAATTAATTGTAAAAAACTACAAAAAACTGGCGATAACTAACAACTTTCGAGAAGCAATGGGTACTGAATCTAATGTTTACAATGGTAATTCGGAGATTCTTTCACCCAAATTCTCGCCCCAGGCCACAAGCGAAATCGAGACCGCGGTTAGTTGAAAAGGTGTATTGAAGATCTTATATGACTATCAAAATTTATCTATTATTTAGAACAAAGAAGAAAAAAACATATCGCATAGTAATATATATATATATTTATATATATATCATTACTGTGTAGCACATTTATAATAATCAGAAAAAGCTGAAACCTTATTTCAAGTCATGTAGTTGCACAATTTGTACTTCGATTTAATAATTGTTATGCTAATTATATTGTACGGTGCAGCAGTAAGACACAGGAAACGACCATGGCGAAACATGCACCCTGAGTTCATGCACCAAAGGCGATTGAAAATTGGTGAGTGGTTAGATGTGAACTTTGTTTTGGGCGATGAAGGACAAGGAATGGAAGCGGTCAATGATCTTGATCCTCATGATGACGATGATAAAATATGTGAGTATGATGATGATACAGATGAAGATGTACTTTTTGATCAAATCTGAATTACAGGCTGCGAACGCGCTTCTGTGCTGGTCGCTGCTGGCGTCGCGCCATCTGTAGCGAGCTGAGAAGCAGAACAACGAATTTTTAACGGAATCAAATGCTTCAATGATCTATTAAAAACCTTCTTACCACCACCTTTCATGAATGGTAACCTAACATCAGTACTATACCGTACAGGGTTGCATAATCAGAATGCAGAATTGAGCCACCTTCAATAGTATCAATAGTATAATAAGTCTAATCAATACCAGTCAAGTGAGATTTGTGATAACTCAAAACTACTCATGCAAAACTCTACTATTGTTTCAATTTGGGGATATTTTTGCCTGATTTCAAATTTGAGAAAAAATTTTGTTTATATTTATAATACTAGATAAACAAACAGAATCCAACGACGTTAATTGTAACACCAAAATTGATTACGAAGACTGTCTAATTACCACGGGAAAAAATTCAACACCCATATATGGTTTGCAATTTGAGGTCAATTCAAACTAAAATCAATAGAAAAGTTCTCAATTTTCTCATAGAACATATTTTTTTGTTTTAAAGGCACTCTTTTATCATAAGTCTTGAATTGGAATGTAGTACAGTTAGAATGAAAAACAGAAATGGGAATAAGTACAAACTTTACTTTTTCTAAAGCCCGCTTGGAGGGCTTTGACCAGAAACTCGTGCCGGTCTGATCTCATACCGTCAGGAATCTCATGGAAAGGGCCCCGAAGAATAAGCAAAGATTTCTAAGGATTTTAAAGAAATGTGTGTTTACAGTATACAATTCTACTATTTTGATGTGCCATTATTTCTCGATTAGGTTATTCAATATTCACACATTCTATGCGTTCGTATTAACACGCGTTGGTATGAACAAGGGACTCTGAGCCATCTGTTTATTGGTACTGTTAATGTCAAAGAATCAAGCAGTTCATTTAAAAGTGAATAACAATATTGTTTATTGTTAGTGTCATCTGTTTATTGTTACTGTCATATGTTTATTGATACTGTCATCTTCTTATTGATACTGTCATATGTTTATTGATACTGTCATCTGTTTATTGATACTGTCAATGTCAAAGTATCAAGCAGTTCAATAACAATAACAAAGCTATAAAACAGAGTTATATCAGCATTTATTTCTTCACACAGCAGATGAGAGTATTGTGACGGATGTATGTCATAAAGTTTGAATCTAAGATTAAAAGGTTAGCACCACGAATAATGTCTCCGTGGTTTAATGTCAAAGGATGGATCTTGATATCTTTCACTGTGTTCTGTAGAATGGTTGAGGCTGTGCCGATGCTGAATGTGAGGACGCCTATTTCCATAGGTACGTTTTTTAAATGATTTCGTGTATATTTCGAATTTTGAGAAGTCATATGCGGCTATATGAAATCAAAAATTGTCGTATTTCGTGATTTTTTAAGTTAACTAGAGACACTACTTATTTACACCCATACACCCGTCAATGTTCTGACATTAAAACCAAATGCTTGCTAAAACCGGGATTTGAATTTGAAAAGATTTTCTGATCAAAATCCCTAGTCAATGAAGTACGACAAATGTGATAAATAATATTACATATTTACTAGTTTGGTCTTTGCACAGAATGGATCCGCATGCATCATAATAAATCATTAAGAGTTTGCATATTGTACTATCACAAAACAAAATAAATATTATTTCCTAATACAATATCTCCAATAGAAAAATGCAATATTTACATCAGTGAATATTTGAACGATACCTGCCTAGGATGAAAAACAGAATCAAGAAATAAAATCCAGCAAAGAATGTAATAGGAAAGATTAGTTGATTATGACGCTTTTCATACCCCTACAGATATCAATATATGTCGATTTTTATATTTTCATTATGAAGAAACAATAAAATGCCAAGAACTGAAAGATTAGCTAAGAATGACTAACAAAATGAGTAAATTGGATCGTGTAAGCCAACCTTGAGTCTTAACACTCAGAACAGGATACCACTATTGTGCTCAAAAAGTTTTGCGTACCTAACGGACTAATCACTTTCATTGAAATTCTAGCACAGTTACAAATAATTGTAGTTCAAAAACGGGATAGACCATTTACAAATATCAACAGTCCGACTGTTACAATGTTCTAAAATAAGACGAAAACTTGAAAACCATTAAAATTAATTTAAATTTTGGTTATTTTGAGATAAGATTTTGAAAAAATATCAAAATTACGTGACAAACTTCTTTTTTAATGAACTTCAGTTTCGCCTGATATATCTTTGCATTAGCTATATGGCTCTATCGCAAAGAAAGTGATGAGGTTTGCAAAGCTGCTTTCACAACCGTTGCAAATTATTTATTGAATCTCAACTGTATCATTTGTGTCTTTTAATAACCAAATGAACATATTTTATCCGAATTCACGATTTAATTTTGCACGGAATGATATATGCATGTCCAATGTTTATCTGAAACATTAACTACAGATTATAGTTTTCTATTTAAACTTCAGATGAACGGAGGGCGGGGTAAAGTTATCTTAAACGCATAAACCAGTAAAAATATTTCGATGAATTTCATTCTTCCATTACTCGATTTCACTTCATTAAGGCTGGTTTCCATATGATCGAAATTGACGTTACACGAATGTTCAACTTAGGCCATGAAGGAAAATGAAAATATGATTCTTCTAGCTGGCTTTCTTATTCATTTGACATGCACAAGCAGATAGTAAAATTATTTGTTATTTTTTCAATCATTTTTTACAAAGGCATTTAGGATTAACGAGTGTTAGCAGAAGGTTTTAGGCGAGGAGAAAGGTTTAGATAAAGAAGAAAGTGCTTTGTTTTGGGCGACATTTTAGACGCTTTTTTAAGGCCAAAACTTTTAAACCGAACAAATTTTCCAATTAACCGAACAAATCTGTACCCAAATCCATTGATAAACAAGCTTGAAATAAAAGTTTGAAATGCGGATGCCATAATGGCAGAATATAATATAAAAATCTATATTTATATTTTTTTATTGGTTTCATTTTTGATTGCTTTGTTTTACATTTTTTTACCTCCAAGAACATAAACAAAGGTCACACTCAGTTCTGGAGATAGGTTTAAGCGAGAACAGGTAAATTTTTGTAATCACAGTTATCACAGTTATATATTCCTCTAAAACAGTTATCATAGGCTTTATTAATGAAATTTTATACCTTTATTCTGTTCGAGGTTCGAATTAGTATAATGATTAAGAGGCAGAATGTCCATAACCCGATATATACCTGTACCTTTACAAGTGGTAGAATTGATTTGCGAAACAACGCTCACTTTAGTAAGTCTACTAGTTTCATATTCGCAACAAAATATCTTTTTCCCCAAACTTATGGCCGCAGCGTGCTAATTGTTAGGTCCGGGAGTACTGCTTGGGGGTTCATACATACTACTCCATGGTATCTATGTGCTCACCTGCAACCTTCTAAAGGGTTACGATTGCTATTTTTAATTTCTGTTAAAAACATTTAAAAATTTCTTTTGAAGAGGTAGCATTTATAGTATAATAACCCAAAAAAAAACTTTGATGGTGGCTCGAAATCCACAAGGCTAGCAATTTTAAATGGTACTAGAAATTATTTAACCAAAATTTAGAGTAAATTTTATTTCTCTTTTTGGGACAAGATGACTGGATATTATCCAAAATTCTACGTTTGCCTTTTCGGACGTCTTTTTTGCACAATTTGAGATGTTCTCGAGACTCAGAGCACAATTTTGTTGTTGAAACATGTTCATTTTGCAGACCATAGATGCACATACTTCTTTTTAAGTTTTGAAACTGCAAAGACGGTAGGGTTATTGCTTAAATTTGTTCTTTGAACAATGTTTAACTTTTTTCTTGATCCCTTTCAGTGATATTTGCCACTTTAAGAAGCCGGGAGGTACTTGATTTCATTTTGGTAGAGTTGTGTTGACATTAAGTTGTTTTTAACCAATCCAAAGGTAATTGAAATGTTTAATAGTATCATCTTGATACATTGACATCATCAGCTTGATCAGCATCCATATTTAATCTCTGTTTTCAAGGCAAAGCTCAAAACCAGTAACATAAAGTATGAACAATAGTGATGCGAGGCACAAGCCCTGAGGATACCACATGTAACAGACTATAATCTACACCACCCTCTACAATTGACTGTAATGGCACTAACGAAACGATTTCATTTATGAATATATCTCATCGAATATATTAAATCATCTTTAATTAATTTTCACCAGCATAGTGCAAATTACGTTTCTTCAAAGCAGCATGAAGGCTTTTCACATATTCCCCTTGAGTATAAAATCGTCTTCCACAGAATATCACAATATGACAATCCACAGCTCTCAGCTACGTACATGATGTTTTCTGAATAAGTATTTCCAATCGGAAAGCCGAGATCATTTGCAATAACATTGACATCAGCGGGGTAATGTAATTGCACTTGAAATACCTTTCTTCTTTTTGAGTAAGCTACAAGGAGGAAAATGTGATCTGATCAAATTTATGGCCTATAATCTATCCTGAACACAACACAACAACAAAGAAATGATATGATCAGCGCGTGAAAGCGCGGGATATGATACGATCAGCCTCGTATTTGGTAAAATAGTCTGTTGGCCTCAGTCACATAACTCATTGGCATTGGTTGAGTTAATCACAATGCCGCTCTATAAAGTATTGACTATTGTGATGCCACAAAAACAAAGCATCTTTTGTTTAGAAATTATTGGCTGATACCTCTTAAAATTTAAGATACCTGATACCTCTATAATTTCATTGGAAATAACTGATACCCACTAAATTTACCTTGAAGTACCTGATACCCGAAAACACAATGGTCTCATGTATGGTGAATCTGAACAAAGGTGTGTCATTTGAACCTGGATAAAAGACACGGCAAAGGTTTCAGAGTGAAATATTACTTTGTCCGCAGAACATAAAATTTGTTGTGAAGAAATATTCAAACGGAGTCATACATTCGCTTGATGTACGACATTTTGAAAAAGATCTATTTATTTTGTAGTAACTTGCGATATGTAGCATTGTTTAATTTCTCTCCAGGAAGCAATTATTTAGACACAATTGGAATGTCTTGGGTTTTTACTCCTCTCAAGGATTGTACTGCGATTTTGTTATCGTCACTAATCTCTATATCTTTGTGTAAAAAATCAGAAAATATAATTGTTTAAACCTGCTAAATTATTTTGTTTTGTTAGGAGGGGATTTTTGTTGCCACAACTTCTGAATTTCATTTTATCTAGTGCATATTTTCTTTATGCAATTAAAGATAAAAATTAAAACAGAGAAAAAGGACCTCCTCTCTCCTGAGGTCTGTTTAGTGGGTATCAATAATCCATAATCCATTTTTCTGATCATAATTAATCCACAAATATTTGAAGATGAAACACCATTTTGGTTCGATAGCGTCTTTGAAAGTTTTTGTGCTAAAAAATAATTGTATAGGTTGTACCTTATTTCTCTTGTATAATGAGTGAACTCAGTAAACACGGAACTCAAAACATTGAAAATGTACCACCTTAAACAAATAATGAAGCATCAAATGAATTTCTGAAGGATCTAAAGCTAAAGAACCCTAAAATAATGGATATTGTGAATAGAAACCAAGATATTTTTCACACATCATAAACAAAAATCGATAACTGTTTCCCTTAAGCCCAATTTATAAAAGAATGCTGTTCAAAACCATTTAGAATGGATCGAACCTAATCTGGTAAAGGCCAGATACTCAATGTTAGTGGAGATATCCCTTCACGCAAAGCACAGAAACACATTATCCCAAATGATGTAGAAATAATTTGTGCTTATTAAGAAATTAGCAAGATATGTGTTAAATCTTTGAAGATAATCAAGAAATAATACTTGAAAAGCATAAACATAAATTTGCTTCAGATAGTAATTTATTCTGGAAAACAATAAGGCCAACCTTCACTGATGAAGTAATTACAGGAAATAAAGTTATTCTTATAGAGGATAGTAACATAATCACTGAAGGCAAAGATATTACAGAAATAATTAATTAATATTTTTTAAACATCACCAAATCTTTAAAGATTCCTCTATATATCACCTCCAAGCAACAAGATTTAACATCTAATAATATGATAGATAAAATCATAAATACATATAAAAATCATTACATTATATTAAATATCGAAAATCACTTAGATAAAGAGGATTCTGACTTTAATTTCTTATTCACAAATGCTTCACAAATTAAAAGTAAATATATCACTAGACAAAAAATATAGCCACATGGCCTGGACACATCCCATCGAAAATTCTCTTGATGGTAGCTGATCAATTATCACTCCCTTATATATCCTTGCCAGAATATCTACATTTGGCCCTGATGATGCGCAGAAGTCCAATTAGCTATTGTTCTTTGTTCTGTGTCAAGTTGGTTGTCTTGTTTCTGTCTCAGTTCAATTTAGGCATGGAAGCTCGAGCCTCATATCGAAGAAGTGTTCAAGAAAGCATACTTTCCCCAACCTCTATTCCCTTGTTTTTTTTTCCTTTATCTATCATTTCAGTCTGAAGAGACAAGCCCATTTTGGAATTCTTCCAAGGTCGCATCACCGACCATGGAAAGCCTAATTCCGCAGGCAGTTGGTGGGCGATGTGCGTATACCCAACTTCCTGGTGGGTGGAGTGGAGCCAACTACACAATAACACATTGTGATTTTCCTTCTGGTATGAAGCTTCTGATTTTCCTACTGGTACAAATTTGCTGATGTGTCACCAGTATTTAAAAATGCAGACTCAACAAGCAAAACATATTACAGACCCATCAGTGTCCTAACATCTACCTCATAAATATTCGAAAGTATAAATATACAATGAAAATACTTTTTCATCCAATCAAAACTAAACTCATTCCTCTGTGGATTTAAAAAAAGATACGGAACCCAACCTGCTTTACTTCGATTAATTGAAAACATGAAATTGTGTCTGGACAATAATATGACTGCGGGCATAATACCAATTGATTTGTCAAAGCATTTGAATGTCTCCCTCGTAACCTTCTTGTTGCTAAACTTCATGCCTATGGTTTTAGCAAAAGTGATATGGAGTTTATGCATAGCTATCTAACAAACAGATTTCAAAGAGTTAAAATCTATTCTACCCACAGTAGTTAGCAACGAAAAATACAAGGAGTCCTGCAAGGATTCATCTAAGTACCCTTATTATTCAAAATTTTTATTTATTATCCAGAAAATAAAATACAATACCTTATCGATTAAAGGAAATAAAATAGAAAAAATAATTTTAAAATTAGAAGCAGAAACTATTATCGTAAATGCTTGGTTAAAAAGAAATTTCATGATTCTTAATGGCGATAAATATCATTCAAAACGTTAATCAAAACAAATAAGGCAAGAAACTGGCCTGATTAAAATTTGGGGCTGTCAAGTCAAAGAAGTAAAAACTAATAAACTGTTAGGTGTTTAATGATCACATAAAATGATTTGCAGAGAGGCAACTAAAAAAATATGATTGCTTTAGCAAGGATAACACCTTAAGCATACTTTCATTTGGAGTTATTTTAGCTACTGCCATCTAACATTTCTGTTCTGCTGTTTTGAAAGTAACAACCTTATAAATAATATACATATAAGAGTTTTAAGACTAGCCCATAACAGATATTCGAAAATAATTTCTTCCCAGAATGTGAATTAAGAATAAATGATGGCCTTGAATTACGATCGCATTCTATGGTTGGCCATTGCCACAAATGCTCCAAATTTACAAAGACAACAGAAAAGTTTAATGCCCATGAGGATGGAAGATGTTCAAAGCATTTGATTCTAAGGGGAGATGGTTCTGATGGAGATGGTTCAGATTCTAAGGGAACTGGTGTCGGTTCTGATGGAGAAGGAGAATCAGAAAACAATCCATTTGCAACACCTAAAATATATCTTCGCCAACCTTACTACAATGCTCTGACCAAATGTAATACACCAACAGCATCCATTGAATATGCAGAATATGAGAAAATAATTGAGAGATCAAAGTCAAAAAAGCTGGGGAAAGTGATGAGACAAGTTAAGCTGAAATTCCCTAGTCATTCAAACAGGATTATATTAGCCATAAGATAGCAACGACTGAACGTTTGTCAGCTGGACGATAATTTGAGAGAAATGCAATCAGAGTTGCAAATATCCTCTAGTAAAGTTGATAAAAAGTTGAACGCGCATATTGTAACAAGAATGGGCTCCAAATGAAGAGAAATGACACCTTTCATGCAACCGTTTTGGCTGGAGGATAAAAAGCATTTGAAACCTCATCAACTGAAAAACCTCCCACTGGTAATATGATTTTATCTTGCTTTGCAAGCAAAGTCCCAAAGTGCCTTTGAAGAAATAAAAATATTGGTATTCGTTTCCTTCCAAATCAGCGTGAACTGAGAGACTTTTAAAATCCCATGCATAAACAGGCTTTCTACCAAGAAATAGTGTTGGAGTTAGAAGAGCTCATTCAGCTTACCTTGAAAATAAAAGATGTGTGTGCATAAGCTTTAAGGAGATGGATATCCAAGCAGGGCTCATTTTTAACAAAATTTGTTGTGAGCTTATTTGCTATGTTTACTTGGGGGATCCTGGTGTTGTCTTTGCAGTATTGGAAAGGACAGAACGTGCATTTCACACTTTTGTGTGTGCGTGGCCTTGCAAGTGATATAATAGTTGCACTTGAAAACCTTGCAACAAAAGAAATAACAAGCCCATTTTTGAAAGATGTAGCCATTTTAGAGCTAGAATGCAAGATTTGGGTAATTGCTTTTACATCAGATGGTGCTGCTCCAAACAGGAGGTTCTATTGGCTGCATTTTAAACTTAGCGTTAATCCCAAATAGAGCGTAACCAATACAATCAAACAAATTGTTTGCTCAGCATAGAAATATATACTTTTTGCAGATGCCTCTCATTTGTTATAAATAAGCAGAAACTGTCTCTGTCATTCAGGCAATGGCAATCACCATAACATAATAACGTGGAATGATGGAAAATACTTAGACTTGTATGGAAATTGGAACTTAGACTTGGGAGAAAGTGTTTGACTTGTATAATTATAATTATAATAATACAATGAGATAAGGTGCAAAAAGGCAAGTAGCCTATAAAACCTTGCGGAAATTTTACGCGTAGCTAAAAGTATACATGGTTGCATATTTGCAATCGTCATAACGTTTTTCAAATTCCTATAGTGATGAGGAATTTATCACTGCAGCGCGTCACGTGGCCAAAAATGTTAATTAATCTGATTGGCTAGAATAATCACGCGGGAAACGTTTGTACAACTTCAAGTTTTTTGAAGAAGCTTTGCATATCAGTTCAGTGTATCAGTATGCGATCTCGTTGAATTATGATGTTTTCCCCAGGGAGATGCCAGACTTTAGGCAGATTAGTGTTTATGACTTGCGGATCTTCTTGATATCTAGAGGTATTACGATGAGCAATTTAAAGAAAAATGACCTCGTCAACCTAGCCCAGGCAGCTTCAACGATGGGCCTACCCACTAACGTCGAATATCACGAAGATGTGTTAGATTTATCTGAAAGATTTACGAGCAAGGGATTAAAACTACCCAACCCGTTCACTATTCCGATATAAGAAATGTCAAATAGTGTGGAAACAGTTCTGCCCTTCGGAATTGAAAGCTTCTTCAATTTTTTGATTATTAAATCAAGCGAGTATGTTCACCAAAAGGTTGCGTCATATAAAGCATTTGAAGAATATGAATTATTTGAAGACGGGTATATTGAGGGTCTCAAAGTTAAAGAAGTATCTGGTCACTTTATATTTGTTCGTAAAATAAAACCAAACCTGCCAAAAACAAAGGTAGGAGAAGACTATTATAAACTTTGGTTTATTGTAGATGGAGATAGATATGAAATTGTGAAGCAAGGTAACTATCGATGGAAACTAACAGCTGGCAGTATATTTTCTGCTTTCTGTGAATGCCCAGGTGGGCAGGATGGGTTATCAGCCATAACATTATCACCAGGACTCAAGTGATCTAAAAACCAGACTTTCAACAAGATGTTTGTCTGAGACATTCCCTGACCATAAATCAGATGTATAATTTATATATCTATTTGTGTACACCCAATCAATAGCTTGTATGTCTTATCATTTAAGTAAGAACTATAAAGCTTTTTATGGGCGGCTGGCAGAGTTGGAGCTTCGCAGCGAAAATCAACAGCATCTACGATGCTCTTTAGTCATCTGACAAAATGTTTTGGTTCTCCATTTTCTTCCTCATAGACATTGGAATATACTTTTCATTGCCTTCAGCTGAGGCAAATCTCCTCAGAAAAACAAATTCTTTCTCTAAAAAATGGGTCCAAGTCACAAAACATGGCTTGCTAAGCCTACAGATATGCCCAACAGATGAGCAGTCATTTTAATGTCAGTCCCTCTGCGTATTCGACAAAGTGTTAACAAATACTCTTCCCACGTTGACAATTTTCTCAATAAAGAATGTTTTGATCTTTTTGAAGTTTCAGTTCCTCGCCACAAACAAATCCTGTTGGCTTCCCCTTTAACTAAGTCAAAGATAAAACACAGCAGCTCCCTGGATTTCAGTCCAGTGTAGTACATAGGATCTACTAGAAATTTATCAACAAGATATTTTCTACATAAACACTCAAAATCCTGTGTTTGTGTAGCTGCTGAGAAGGAAATGTAAGCAGGAATATCTTTGTAGGTTGAGGGTTCCTGATCAAACTTATCTGCCTCTTCTGACAATATTTATGTGGCTGATATTGTTGTTGGCTTATTAAAAAATCACCCGCTGCCTGGTTTGTCTGCATGTCAGACACTTCAACATCTTCGAAGCAAAAAGATTTGTATTCAAAAACTTTCGTAGGACTTTGCATTGAACCTTCTTGTTGAGATCCTTCTTGTTGGGCTTGAAGCTGAACACATTCGTCTTCCAGGTTGTCTCCGGTGTCAGGCGAGTGTTCATGTTTCCGGGTCCTGCGCCGTTGAAAAGCATGTTCCATTCTGTTACGAACGTTTTCACTCATATATGCCGGAAATAGAAAGGGATTTTCATCTGTTGGTCCATCTTCTCCAACCCAGTGTAAAGAGCAGATGTAATGTTGGTAGGTCAATTTCTCAATAGATAACTGACGAGATGGTCTTTGACAGGCATTGATCCACCTATTTGCAACAGCTTCACTCCGTTTTTTCCCCGGAAAATGGTGGAAAGAAACAGCTCTACCTTAACGATTCGTCATCGACTGTCTCTGTGGGTATCTTGTATCGTTTTCGCAAGTTCCATGAGAACATCTCTTTACAATTTATGCGAGAAAGAATAGTGAATTACTAAAAATTTTATTGTTTATCCAAACTTTTCCCAACATATTATTTTAGCCAATCAGATTGCTTAACATTTTCGGTCACGTGTCACGCTGCAGGGGGTCCTGAAATGGTGGATTAAAGTTTCCTATTACATCAAAATATTGTATAAGGTGCTAAATAGGTACTAAAAATGTGGTAAGCATGTGCAAGAAAATTACTCAAATGAATGAGGCTATTAACAATAAATTTATACAGTTACATATTTCGTTAAAATGCGAGAAGCTGACGCAATGAAAACTATCTCTATGCTTTTTTTCTCAAAACAAAAACACAACTCATTAGAAAATTTTATATGAGAAATTCAATATAAGAAACTGGAGGTAGTTCATAAAACTAAATGTCTTGGAGTTCAAAATGAGCAATATCCTGACTGGGAAGAACATGTAAAAGCTGTCTCAACATTTGTATCTCCCGGCCCATTTCACTCCTCAAGGATCCACGAGTTTCCTTGGTTATCCTTGAGGATTCCTTGAACTGCAGTAGGTTTCTCCAGGATCCTAAAACTGGATTTTATCAACCTTGAACTGATGGAAACAATGTTTTTGAGAATCCTTGAATTCCATAATAGAACTTGCAATATTCAATATTTTGCACGAAACACTGAGCTAAGAACTGCCTCAGTTCATCGAGAATCCTTTAACTCCACCTGTTTATTTGAGGTTTTACTAAAAACCTTGAGCTAACCATTGTGCCAGGTCCTTGAGAATACTTGAACTGCACATGTTTATTCCTGTTTTTTCAAAATAAAAAACAAAATCAGTTGCCCCCGCGTCTGTGAGAGTCATTGACCTCCACAGGTTTATTCGTGGATTTACCATGAGCAAATCTGAGCTGCAAATGTTTTTTTTTTTAGTTTAAGCTAATTTGCCGTTTCACTTTTTATGTGAGCACGATTATCATAGGATTTCGTTGGCTTATGCAATTAAAGTGCCCGCAACTGCAGAGAGAATTTAAGTCATTAAAGTTTATAAATGCAACAACTGGTAGCTCCACTAGGTAGATCTATTTGATTTCCAAAATATGTGAAAAATTCATAAAATTTGTCAAAACGAATTTTTTCTATTAAATATTTTAAATGGTAGGTTTTTAAATGGAGCACCTCTTGGTGACCATTCGTCAGATGGAAGGGTGACGTTCCTTAAAATAATTAAATGAAAAAATTAAATCTTCTCTCTGGACGACCTCTACAGAGAATGAATATTTCTATGTACTGTTTTAAATGGCGAAAGGTATTTAAAGGTATTTAAATGGCGAAAGGTAAAATTCCAACATCAAGAAAATTGAAAATAATCAAGGTAATTTTGTTAAAGACAATCATTTGTGAGCATGATTTTGTTGGCTATAATGCCTCCTGATTTGTTTGGTGTTGTGGTGTTGAATTGAAAATATTTTGAAGCATAATAAGCCCATTACCAATAAATGTAGAGATTCCAATCTTACTGAAATACTTTCATATTTTGATCGTGTTTTTCTTCTTTTCCTTCTCAACTTTCTTCTGTGTTCTAGCCATCTTCTTTTACGGCTTACTTCAGTAGTATCCTGTCAAAAGCGAGAGCAAGCGAAGATGGCGTGAAAGGTGACTGTCTCGAGAAAGCACTAGGTTCGAGTTTGCATGAGTAATCCACCAATCTGCTTATGTTCTTTAAATGTTCACAAAATAAGCTGAACGAGTTTTCTCCCTGTAAACGGGAGGCCAAAGTGAACAAATATTCGTACGGTACCGCTAACCTAACTTTTCATCCGCTCGAATATTCACCCGCTCTCGCAAAAATGGGACCTCAGACTACATCTCTTGACCCCTTCATAACACAGCAACTGACATCCTTCTACACATGAAAACTTCATACAATGAACATATATTGTCTTTCCTATCAGGCTAAATTATTCAATTGCCTTTCAATTGAGGCTAAGCAGGCATCTCCCATAAATGCAATCAAATAATGCATTCAAATAATCATTTTCTTTTATTTTATTTAGTTTTTTATAATTTTAGCACTTTGGAACATAGATTTCAAAACATTACATTGTTAATTTTATTCTTTTCTCATGACCAAATTGAATCGTTAAATTGTAAATTGTTAAATAAGAAAAGGGCTAATTCTAAAAGAAAGGAGTCTCTCCTGAAATAGACAATAATGAAAATAAAGTAAAAAGGAAGATCATTTTACAATACAATAAAATGCGTATTTATATTAATAATGCATCTGTTAGAGAACTTGTGTAGTTATTTTAACATATTTTCCTTTTTATTCTTGACTTCTTTCTCAATATTTTTAATTTTTGAAATTTTTTGAATTCTGCTTATTTTTTATGTCTAAATACTGCTGAGGAATCCTATGCTTGCCCGACTATCACTAAAAATGATATATGTCTACACAATGAGAGAATCTCCGAATGTCTAATGGACGAAGACTGTGTTGGAGGTACAAGATGCTGTTTTAATGGATACGCTTTCAAATGCATACCAATGACGTTAATAAAGCAAATCAAATCAGTGAGGCCAATTATGTCAAGTAAGAAATTTTGATTTCGTATGATGTTCTACTAAAAATGTGCAATACATTTTCCCAAATTTTTCATTTTTTTCAATTTGAAACGATCCTGCGAAGGCACTTTGTTCCAAACACGCATCAGGAGCTTGTATCTTCTTTATACACTGAAAGAGGGGAAATATATGTCAAAAGTTATAATTTAGGTGCTTAAATAAAATTAGTAAAAGCCACTGGAATTTTATTTCCTGCTTTTTAGTAATATTGTTTGAAAAGGGTTAGGGTAGACAACATTGCTCTGCTGTGTTATGGGCATCGTTAAGATATGAGACATAATCCTCTATAAAATATTTAGATGCAAGTAAAATAAGTACTGAACCCCGTTGTTAGATTAATCTCAAAAAGGCATCACGAAGGCTTGGGAAGATGTCCAGTTTAGTTTAATAATGGAAGAGGCTGATGCCATTTTCATTTTTAATTTAATTAATTTCTTCCATTTCAATATTTTAAGCATGGTAAACCACCGGCAAATGCTGCAACACAGCAGAGTAAGGAGCGTTTCAGCCTCTAATCTATCAAATTTGAGAATATCGAGACTCGGCAAAAATAATCGGGTTGTTATAAAAATGTAGACATTAGTTCTCTTAAACGTTATACATAATTATTCAAGGGCCATCAAGACCAAGCTTGAACCTCGGGACTCAAGATTGTATGACGGGACTCAAGATGAGAAAATGTTTTGAGACCACGACCTTAAGATTCTTGGAAATTGGTGGAGACGCACTCTTTAAAGAATAACTATATATGTTTACGAATTACTTAAACGTACCGCGTTAAGATCACGTACAAGAATATGTAAAAAGCAAGGATAAATTTTACATAAAATAATCGAAATCTATGCAAGAAAATTGTCAACATCAAAACCATCCTTTATGGGCTTATAGAGGATTATTTTGGTGTGGAATTTATAAGATTTTTTCATGTTTTTGTGGAAGTGATTTTTGCATATCAATTTTAATGTCAATTGTCATATTTGTTAATAGATATTTCGTTCATATCGGAAAAACATGGAAGTTGAAGAAACTCACTTTTTTAACAAAGCGTTGAATTCATTCAGATCCCGCTCGAACATTGCCAAGGGGTCTGAATGTTATTCAACTTGGTTAGTAGAAAACATTGAAATCAACTATTCACAGACTTTAACGCTGTGTTGAACTTTAGGACATTTTCACTTTGAATATTCCATATATATATATCGAGACTCAGCATATATTTATATATATGCAATATGATATATATATATATATATATATATATATATATTTATATATATATAAACAATTTCTTTCTAATGTATTAGTGTTAAATTAATGTGTTAAATTGGTGCAGTGCCCCATGAAAAACAATCATTTGATAGA
>JAYJMH010036310.1:0-15980 GCA_036873815.1 Phacellophora camtschatica
TTCATTTAGCTTGAAAATGATGTTAAGATGACATCGAAACGTCGCTCATTATTATCGTTAATATTTATAATTAAAAACAATAAGTTTAAGATAAGGCTAAATCCAAGTAAGTATCAACTCTTTATAAGAATACTGTATTATAATGTGACGTCAAAAGGAAAAAGAAGTCTCTCCCCCCTCCCATTAATTAATCCATCCACCAAAGTCAAAAGTCGATTCTCCTTGACTTGAGATAACCTTTGACTTAATGTTTATCATGAAATGAAGTTCAAAGGTCATGGATCAAGTGAACTTTATTCTATTTAGTTGTTTAATTAATAAAAAAACCAGGAGAGGGCAGTACTATGATTGACAACCCTCTAACTCAGATTGGGGGACGTATCTAAGGAAATATAATAGAATGAAAATGTAAACCCAAAAATTTAATAGTATTGCCCATGTTATGATGGAATTTTGCTGCCTTTCACATCTTTCTATTAACATTTCTAGGCCATGTCTTTATAATATTCTATCCAAAAATATGAAATTTCAAATTTCTAGAGCCAAAATTCAAAAATCATATAATTCAAACAAAATTCTCAGTCCTGTGAAAGTTTGAATTATGGAGAGTCTAATGTATACCATATACCAGCAAGGATACAAAGGAATGATCCATGTTTAATTTAAACCCTGTTCTGTTGTTAAAGATGCAGAGCTGGCTTCAAATGATTGTTGAAGAGTAGAATGTTTGCAAAAAATTTGAAGAGTAGAATTTTTCGGTTTTTATTTGAATTACAGTCTATTTAAAATCCAGAAAACTATCAAATACTTTATATTGACATAAACACAATTATGTAAGGAAATGTCAAATTACAAAATCTTTAAATTCAAAGATAAATATATATCATATCATATCATTCATTTTATAATTTTCATCTTTACTCCAGGTTGCCTTTCAGAACTCTTGTTCGAAGGTGAGCAAACATTTGAACTTATTATTATTGAAGAAAATAAATAAATGTGTTTCTACTTCATTCACACTCGGTCGTGCTAAAAGAAGGGGTAGCAACTGAAACATCAAAAGGAAAATAAAAGAAAATGCAAAAATAGCTTGTTATTTTATCGTTTAGTCAATTTTAGTTTTTAACTTTTCATAATTTTTACAAATTTAATTGATCTATCTAATAGATATGGTTGTGATTTAGCATATTCTCCAATGATAATCTCAGAATCATTTGTGAGATCAAGCAAGGCAAGGGACATTGAATTTACAACAAATGCAGGTAATTTCTTTACTTTAATGAATGAATAATATTTATTAATAATATTTTTTTCTTTAGATTGAAAGCAAATGTTTCATGATTTTTCAAGTTTTTCAAATATACTGGAAGTGCATTCCAAGTTTTTGTTGCTTTGCTTGCAAACCATTCATTTAAGTCTATATATTTTTGTATTTAGACACATGACATAATTGTAAACTTTTTCTTTGTTTAGTCTATGCTTTGTTGAGAGAGATAACTTCATTGAAGGATAAAATTATGAAATGAAATTAAGAATTGTTTTGTGATTAAATTTGAAGCAGTTTTTAAGATATTAATGCTGGTTGGAAACAGGAATGAGCTATGAATAATACTGTTATTCAAATTTGTGATTGATGATTATTTTGTCTTAAAGATGACAGACCTTTAGTTGTACAGTTTGCTGCAAACAATGGGAAAGACCTTGCAGATGCTGCAGAGCTTGTTTACCAGTAAGAACATATTTTTCAGTTTATAGCCACGTTAACTTACTCTGGCTGCTGGTTTGTGAATAAAAAACAAAGAATTTTGTATTGTAAGCTATACCTCATTTACACTGTGAGTTAAAACCAGTTCAAACTAATCCAGGTTACTGCATGCTGCATTCTAATTGGTGAATCCAACATGCATTTGATTGGTATAAATTTAATCTAGCTTAGATAAAGCTGTTTTAACTGTGTCAATATGAAAGCAGGATTATTGACAGGAATATTAAACAGTTAACATAGTGAGATCATTTTGTAATTTGCATAAGACCTCAAATAATATTTAGCTCGATTCAAACTTTGAATGCTACCTACGAGTATGTAATAGCAACCTTGTGTGACCAGCCATGAAGTTGTTTATTGTCTTTACTATATATCCAGTTAAAAATTAGTTCTTTTATGAAACATATGTTGTTATATACTAATACTTTATACTTTCAGGTTTTCTGATGGCGTGGATCTGAACTGTGGGTGCCCTCAGCGGTATGTTGATTTCATTTGAAAGGTAGCTTTTTTTTAGATTTCAAAATGTTGCTGTAATGTTACACTTAATATTACAGAAATGTTGTGATGTTCTTCAAAAATCGAGGTGAAAAACTGTGGAATAGGAACAGCTGAGACTAGGAAAACAACCTCTCTAAACATTTTCAAAAACCTTCTTTAGAGATATATTTTCTTGCTGATTGGCAACCCTCCCTAAATATATTAAATGAAATAAAATGAAAAATAACATGGAAAACGAAACAATTTTTTCTATTCATGTTCACGTCATGAATGAAAATTTAATGTCAAGTCATTTTGTTGTTTTGCAGGTGGGCAATGGCTGAAGGTTACGGTGCCCATCTCATAAAGCATCCGGAAAAAATTCACGACATGGTGAGCCAAGTTAAAGGACGACTTGGCAATTTTCCTTGCTCAATCAAGATCCGAATACACAGAGATTTAAGGTAAGTTTATAATGTTTCCTGGTTATTTAGACACCCCCGTTAAAAAAGTGCCACAATGTTTGTTGCCCCCTGGCGAATTCCCTGATGGAAAAGCATCAAAATATCTTCCCGGGCTGTTTTAATATTTTCTTGGCAAAAACTGCGTTCTCCTGGCACAAAGCTGGAGAAAAATGGAAGTCCTCAACCCAGAAAAGCATACCACAGTGGATGGAAAAGAAAGAGAATTTTCCCCTTTCTACCGTGCCATTAGTCGGGCGTGTATTTGGTGTATTTCTCGGAGAAACGATCCTACGAACGTGAATTTTCAAAAGGCGACAATTTGAGGTTGTTCACGCCTGGATGTTTGAAGAGAACCATAACTCTTGCTCCTCCCAAATTTTCGAGGAGAGCTGTTTTCCTTGAAATATCATCAAGGAGATTGCTCTTCTAGAAATGTAACTAGCTTTCTTCAAAAAAAATATTTCTTCCATGAAGGAAGTCCATGGAATAATAGCCCCTGAGCAGTGACCAGGAAAACAATTCAGTTTTCTTCTGCTAAAATTTTTGCGAGGCCTGCTGTTTGCTTACATTCCTGTTTTCATTTCAGAGAAACAGTCGACTTATGTCGTAAGGCTGAACATGCTGGGGTATCATGGATTGCAGTTCATGGCCGTACGTCAGAACAAAGGAATCAACCAGTCGCTTATGAAGCCATCAAACTGGTATTTATATTTTATTAATGATAGAGATTAATTTCACCACCTCATAATAACAAGAGCAGATTTTGTAACAATAGTGAAATCGAAAGGCCAATTTCAAAGCGATTAGCCATCCAAGACAAAGCGAATTCCCTCGAACAGAAAATCAAAACCTGGCTTTGTTTGTTTTGATTTTCTGGTTGAGATACTTCCCTTTGTCTTGAATGGCTAATTGCTTTGAGATAGGCTTGTTGATTTTACTATTGTTACAAAATCTACCCTTGTTCATCACCTATATTTATGTTGGAAAGATAGCAAGATAGCTAAAAGTACTGTTTTTGTTCTATTTGACTGATGTCGTTTCAATTCCGTCCGCGGTAAGGTACAAAATGTAGCTGTTCGTGACGGAAATTTTTTTCGACAACTGTTAAACTTGAAAGTATTTACATTCTAGATGAAGGAAAATGTCAGTGTCCCAGTAATAGCAAATGGTAACATTACATCTGAAGCAGATGTGGCTAAAATAAAAGAAGAAACTAATGTAAATGGTATGAAAGTGATACTCCTTTTATTTTAATGGTGTGATACTCAATTCATTTTAATTTTTAATACTAATTTTCTGGTATGATTCAGAATTTAAAAACTATTTATTTTTAGGTGTCATGGCAGCTCAGGGACTGCTAAATAACCCAGCAATGTTTGCTGGTTATGATACCACACCTCTATCTTGCATTGAAAACTGGGTATGTGTACTCTGTTAAATGCATTACCTTGTTAAATGCACCTTGTTTAATGTATTTTTTTCTAATAATTAGTTTCTCCAAAATGCATTTATTGATAGTTTTCTTTTGCATCGATCGAGCAACAATAATTGTTATATTTTGCTATTGAGGTTTAAGTAGCCGGCGTGCGTGCAGACTCTCCTCCGCATTTGACGTAGAAGAATTTTGAGGCTACGCATAGGCTAGGTTTAAGTTAAGTCATTACATGTTATGCCTTATTTCGTTTTTATTTGACGACAGAATAGTTTTATTATCTTAATTGATGTAATTAATTTATTTGATTATTCAGGTTGAAATAGCATTGTCATACGGAGTACATTTCACTGCTTTTCATCATCACCTCATGTTTATGTTGGAAAAAATTCAGTCAAAAGCAGGTTAGTTTTTAAACCATGTTTTAGTGTTTAAAAGAAAATGGAGCGTCACTAATACCAAATGGCAGTTTGTGAAATTGATGATATGAGAAAATAGAAGAAGGATTTGTGGATCAAATGACTTTCTTGAAAGAGTTTTATCGCGGATTGTTGCTAGATTTGTTTTTTTTGTGACTGTCTTATCTACATATTATTTATTTTCTTTTTTTAAATTGTAGAGCGGCTCGTCTTCAATAATCTCAGCAGCACAACTGCAGTATTGGATTTCTTGGACTATCACTACTTCGACAAAGACATTAATGCCAAGATGCAATAACAGTGGCTGCAATACGCTCAGTTATGGTACCACAATCAGTCTATGGTCACAACAAATATATGTATGGAGCCTGGCAAGATCGACTGTCGATCATTCCGAGGGAAGGAAGGGAAAGGATACTTTAACTGTGAACAGGGACACATTTTCTTCTATATTACGATAAGAGCAGGGAGATATCCCCAATTCATGCAAATCTGACAGCAGAGGAGAAAAGGAGGGTATAGGCTCACTTCAACTATGAACAGGGATACATTTCCTTCTGCATTGCAAGAAGATGGGAGTTATCCCCAGTGTCCCCAGCTCATACACCTCTGAAATGAGAAGAAAAGGGTGGGGACACTTCAACCATGAATGGGAATGCTTCTCTGCTCTATCAGAAAAAACAAGAAGCATGATAAATTATTCCTAGTGTCCCCATTCTGAAAACAGAGAAAATGGGAACACATTTACTTCTGCGTTGCAAGAAGCAAGAAGAGGGGTTAAAGCATCCCCTATGTCCCCAGTTCATATGCTCTTGAAAACACAACTATGAAAAGTAAAGAAAAGCAGAACCAGCATTTAATTTTAATTGAATTTCATATGTTAACAAAGATGTACGATATATACAGTTCTTACAACATTACACTCGTGCTAACATGGAACCTAATTTAATTTAATCATCAGCTCTCTTTATTTTTTAAATGCCATTCTTTTACTCCTTTCCTTACAACTTTTGAACTACAAGGCACTTGTCCTGGTTTATGGCAAATACAAAAACAGTTTCCATGTTTTCCAAAGTTAGCTGGATTCATTCTTCCAGGGTACTTCTCTTCTTTTCTTTTTTGTAACTCGCTGCAACAGAAAATTAAATATGTTTTATTCTCTCTTCGTGGATTTTTATCAATTTGAACATTACCTCTGTAATGTTTTGTCCAAAACTTTAATTGTCCGAAACATCTATAAAAGTGTCCGAATTTTTTTTGCGTATTTCTATTCAAAATAGATCTGTACCAACTGCTATACAGGTGAATTTTAGCATAAAATTATGCTTCTCAGTCGATATATAACTCATTGCTGATGGAAGATTCATTTTATTTGCTAAAGAAAACAATTTTGTTTCCAATCATGCAAAATGTGTCCGAAAGTTTTTTGTCCGAAGTTATTTGTCCGAAACTTGTTAATGTAGCTATAAATTAATAATTCAAAACATCAGCATTTTACCATTTATTCTGTGGCCCAGTTGATTCTATTTGGTTCTCCAGGCAGTTGCATGAATCCTGTTATTGTATCCTGTTCTCCTTAGCCTAAAACCTTTTTTAATTTACGTACTGGTTGCGTCAAAACATTTTGACGAGCTACCAAAAATCGTGGACTACACGGATTACATAATTAAAGTTCACATTCACCTCAAGAGGACAAAAAAAGTTAATAATAAGTTAATTTTTCGACGCTTGTTCTTCCGTTATAAACGATTTTCGAAAAAGTTTCGATCTCAAAGAATCTCAAAAACACTGAAAAACGTTGATCAAATTTCTAAAGCTTGATAGCACACGGACAAAGAAAACTTCCCGCGAAAATGTCAAAGACTTTCGAATTTAAGACATTTTCAGTTTACATGCGTTTTCAGTTTGTTTTTTTTTCATTCCTCATTTTTCTTACTGGCTCGATTAATTATGTGAGCCCCCTCAACCTGGGTATTATGGCTCTCAGCAAAGGATACAACAAACCTTTCTGTCGCTCCACCAATTAGCTCAACTAGATTTAATATCTCATCAGCATTTTTTTCATCCACATCAATGAGTGATTTTTCTCCATTGTCTTAAAAGTGAAATTATATTAAACTGATTTAGATTATAAAAAAACAGTTTTATATGTAGAGATGATTTAGTACACAAATTTGCAATAGATTTCAATAGGTAATTCAAAATGGTTTAAGTTGATAAATAGATCATATGGCATTATTTCATATTAGATTAGATTATATTACAAACTAATCAATTAAATCAAACTATTTTTAAAGTACATTAGTCCCAAATGATTCAATTTAGGTGAGCCTGATTGTAATTTATAAGTCACAATAAACAATTTACTCAAAAATTTACTCACAAAAATTCCTAATAACAATTCTTTACTGGTTCTGTCAGAGCCAGGGGCTTGGGATGGGGGCTAATTGCCCTCTAATAATTTCAAGAACAATAGTTATTTAAAACAAACTGATAAATTAAAACCCTTTTTTCTCTGTTGTTCTGAAAACAATCTCCCCCCCCCCATTGTTTGATAAAAATTAAAAAATTTAATACCTAAGAACATTTTAACTTGAGGGAAATCTGTTGTATTCCTGAAGGTTACAATTTGAACCAATGGGTTTTTGTGTTGGATTTGAGGCACATCACGTAGAATGAAATTCCTGTGGAAAAAAAAATCAAAATGAGTGCCGTGCCGTTTTCCATTGAGAGAATCGAGAGGGATGGACCAACCATGATTATTATGTTGGCTTTGTTTCAAGCCATTTGTTCTTCTTGAGGTGTCCACTTTCCTCCATAGAGGCTAAATCTGTGTGGAAGATTGTGAGTTGTCTGTCAGGTAAACTTGTTCTGGGTTTGTTTTGTTTGGTGGGCGGGGGTGTGTTGTCTCTGCAGAGGTTGTGCAAAGTATCTTTCAGCTTTCCTTGGCTTCTTCTCTGCATGGACGTTTTCCCTGTAGAGTTGTGATTCTATTTTGCTGGTTTGGCAGGGCCTAGAGCGCTGTGGGTGAGGTTGCCTCAGAGACCTGTAACAGGCTTAGTTAGCCTACAACATACAGTACCTACTCGTTAATAGTTATATTAGTTATAAAGTTACTCTAAAGTTAGTTATATGCAAATCGATTTTTGATTATTTCTTTAGTAGTACATATATAATTGTTGTGAATTGTTTGCACCTTGGTCCTGGATGTCAAAAACTTTGATTCGGGCCACACCCACCCTTCCTCTGTCTTGAAATGTGAAATCATATCCCATTTTTGAGATCACACCAGTATTGTATACCTTTATATCATGCACAGAATTATTGAAATTTTTGATTTTGATCAAGAAAAGAAGAGCCACAGACGTTCAAAGAAACAACAACAACAACACCATATTAATATGGCATACTCCTCGTCATATTATCACGTCGCATACTCACCGTAATCCTTTACTTGAATTCTCCGAGGTAAAATTTAATGAAATTGTTTTGACACTGTTTTTCAAAACAAGTCTTCCAGCTGACAAAAACTCAATTGTCCTTCGATAAGGGAATTTTCCTTTTGGCATGTTGAGGTTGAGTTTGTTTAGGCCTAACAATTTTGAAATTTTGAATTTATTGAAATTATTAATTCTGGTCTCGTTTTCGAAATGAGTTTAGCAAGATTACCAAAAAAATTGAAGTGCAATGGCGGTCGGGCGGCAGCAAGCTGTGGCACAAGTGAAAAGGGCGCTGTATGAACAATCGCATGGTGGTGCCGTTGGGAGATTTTATGTCCAACGGACCCTGGAGCACTTGCAGAAATGTCAAGATTATTTTAAAAAGGATGTTAAAGAAGTTAGAGCTAATTTACCCAGCAATGCAAGCCATTCATTTAGGTAAGAAACGTTTTTGGCCTAATATTAAATAATGAATACAATATAGTAAAAACAACTGGAGCCATTAACAATATAACCTTTTGGCTGAAGGGCTACCTCCCTGTTTTTGTAATGAAAATAAAAAAACCCATTTGGGGCTTTTTGTGCTGTGTCTGATGCCAAGTAAACTTGAAAATGATAATGAGGAAAAAAAGGCTGTCCTTTATCTATATACCAACTAGACTAAAAACAATGCATTGTATATCATTTTAATCAAGGCTAAATAAAGCTTAAAAAGGCCTACTAAATGGGCCAGTGTAAATTCCGTAATTTCTCCCCACCAAAGAACAAAAGATTTTATTGTGTTTATTGTTTTGTTCCATTGTTTGCAGGGTGCCTCCATGACACAGATCTGTGGCAAAGGGCTTTGGAAGAATTGCAAATCAATTTCGTCATGAGGTCTTCCCTAAACTTTAAATCTAGAGAGCATTGTCCTAGATGGAATTTTGCCCTGAAATCAAACACCTTTTTACCTTCAGTTCATTCTCCAGACTTTTTGGAAACAATTGATCTTATCAAGATAAGAGAGAATCTGGCATGAATTTAGAATATACCAGCTCTCATAAGTTCAAAAAATATTATTGAAAGGTGCTTTATTTCAGGGCAATGTTCTTTTTAAGGTGACGATACTCTAATTTTTTTAAATGCAACCCGTTATAAATCAGAGTGTTAAAAAGTTTAAGGAATTTGTAGAACATCAATTTTAGAACATATCACTTAGAGACATGCATAAAATTAGTGTTTTATTTAAAACAAATTATTTAGATGTTGGTCAAAGTAATTTCTGAGAAATTTTCATATAATGGCAAAGATACTTATGACATTCTATCAAAATAAACTGAGAATCGCGATACAATATTCTTAACATGTAATACTTTTTATTTTTCAGGAGATTTATGTATGAAAATATTCCACAGCTTAAATATAGAAATCAAAATACATTGTTTTGTTGCACAATTGCAGAAGAACTTCCTACTGAATTAAAAGTGAAATTTGGTGAGAATTTAAAAACAGTTGTTGACAAAGTTACATCATTAAATGATAATTTATTTTTTCCAATTTTTAAAGAATAAATTGAGAAAAAATACATGCAGGAATTCAAAGCTTTTAAGTTAGATAAGTTAGTCACCTCCAACCATGGACAAATTTCCTGATACTGAACCCTCAATTTGTCTGAATTTTGCCTTTGAAATATTATGGCCTATAATTTTCTTTGAAAGCACCTCCCCCAAGTTGATATTGGTTCTTGGGAAAGGATATTTATGGGAGAATTAAAACTTGCTGAATATACACTCAAAATTGACTTAAGGGAAGTAGGGGCGATAAAAAGGTATGCAAATGTGATTTCCATGGCATTTCTCTAGAATTTTGGCCAGGATTGTGACTCATTATTAACTTTGGTACAGTTAGGCCATACCAAGTCATGTATCAAGAATGTGGTCTTTAAGCTATTCCTGTATTGCGACTGGATGGTTATTTTTGCCTCTTTCTCTTCCAAAAGACATTACGTTTTTAAAAATTTTGTACTTATTTGAATTTCTTCAATTTTGAAAACGAGGCTAGTCCTGTAACACAATAGATTAAATTTTATTTCCAAAATCGGAGCAGAAAAGGTCTATTACTCAACTAATGATTCTGATGAAAATACTGTGGAAGTATTTTTAACCTTTACAGGCATAAACAGGAAAAAGGGAAAATTATTTAAGCACTTAAAAACGAACAGGGAAAATAGTTGGAAATTGAAATATTGGTAAATTTTAAAATCATTATACAGGGTTACCCAAAAAAATATTTGGAAATTGAACTTTCCTTTTTTGCAGGGCTAAAGCTCTAATTCTGTGAAAATATAAACTAAAAATATCAAATTGTTCACAAGACGACGTCTGAGGGGCAAACTTAGAGTTTGGGATATCTTCCAGTCATCTGCAACCACATTTATCTCTCCAAAACTTGATGTAACAAGAAATAAAATTGCCTTGATTTGTAAGCTTTCAAGTTGACTTAAAACGGTTTTTTAATTTTCAGTCCTTGTTTTGACACTAAAACAACCTGCTTGCTTTATTGACGCAAGCAGGTATTGTTTAAATATCAAATATCAATATGTGGACTGGAAACAAATTATTGTTTTTTAATTGACGTGAAAGCTCACAGATTTTCATTCTCACAGATTTCAAGTCATAGCCATTCAAACGGGGGTTGTTTCCTGGGGTCACCCGGAATATGTTTTGAAAAGGCAATATATAACTATTTAGAAGAATAATGTACCAATGACAGATGCTTGTGGAACTTTGCTAAAAAGATTAACACTTATGGTTATAAGTTTAAAATAACTACAAATAACAATGACAATAGGACAATTTATGGCAACAACTGATTCAGTTTGTGAAAATTCATACCATTTCTGACGCATATTTTAGAATTAAAAATATTTCTTGATTCTAGCTGATGGCAATGTTATTGAAATTGAAACCAATCAGAAGCAAAGTGAGATTTACTGTGCCATTGTCAATATTACGAAAAACAGCAACAAAGAGAATTCAAACTAACTTAGATTACGAAGTAACTATTTCTTTATTATCTTCCCTTAATTATTCATCATACTGTGAAAGTTCTGAAAAACTGTTTAAATAAAATCATGCCAATCGCTGGGGCGCAGTATCACCTGAATTGGATAGGGGGGGGCGGCGATTCCTATATTTTTGGGTCTGAGATTTTGAATTCAATAGCATATTTTAGGTCTGAAAAATGTTTCATCAAAAAATATAATTTCGACTCTAAAAGTTTGAAATCTTATATTTGTTGGTAAAATATTAAGAAATAGCATAATTGCTGTTATAGGCAGCATAATTGCAAAATTGCATCATAGCATGCGCCATACTCTCATATTTTTGCATTTTCGTTCCATTATATTTTTGGGTCAGCTCAAGATTTTCTTAAACCCGCCCCCTACCCAAGTTAGATGGTACTGCCCCCCATATGGGATGCCAATTTCTTTAGAAGAGAACCAGAATGTGTCAATTTTCATGATAATTTTCTAAAACTACAGTATGTGCCAAGCCAAGTTTACAAAGAAAGGTACCACTGAAATTTAACTTTCAAGGCACACCGGTAGCTATATATGGAAATTGATGAACTGATAACAATCTAACTCATTTTAGTTGTTGAAGAAAGAATGATCTTAAAGCAAAAGGCTTGGTTTATTATTTAAGAGTGGATCTTTTGTAAGTGATTTCATTCTGAAATCTAGCCAATAGCACCAGTGACAGTGTGCTTGTAATACAATATGAACATAACATCATGTAACTCTAGACAGCCTGCGTGCTTCGCCAAAAAAATGGACCATCTTTCACGAGCTTTCAAAAATCGTGTACTGCACGGATTACAATTATTAAAGTTGATAGATTCACGTCAAAAGGACTAAACTAGTTAAAAACCATTTTTGGATATTTTTTCGATGCGTGTTCTTCCATTATAAATGATTTTCGAAAAAGTTTCGATCTCTCATAATCTCAAAAACACTGAAAAACGTTGATGAAATTTCTTGAGAGCACATTGACAAAGAGAGCTTGAGAGCACATGGACAAAGAGAGATTCCCGGGACCATTTCAAAAACTCTTTGTTTTCACGCGTTAGTTTTTGAACTTTTCATATCCTTTCGTAGTTTGAAGTCAATGTTTGACCTCATTGATATAAAGTTTTTTCAATGTTTTCGAGCTTCAGTGAAAATTGTTTTTAATGCAAGCACAAGCATCGAAAAAAATCGCCAAAAATGTTTTCTAACTAGTTTAGTCCTTTTGACATAAATAGCAACTGTAATCATTGTGATCCGTGCAGTACACACATTTTGGCAGCTCGTCAAATAGGTTCCGTTCCAAACTTTGAAAAACTTTGATGCTACGATTAGACTACATGAAACATGTTAGGCATTAATGGAATTAAGGTAGCCATTTGACAAAGAATGCAGCATTTTTTGTTTAATGTGTTGATACTAAATTGCATTGTTAACTTTCAATTCTCTACATCTGTAAGTAAATTATGCAAAATGTATATTAATTCTACAACCATATAATATTCTATGGTGTGCTATTTTTCGATAAAAAACTGTTCCATAATTAATTTGAAATACCTGTATGCAATGTAATGATTAGTGGTTAAGTTTGTAATAAATTTTCAAAATGTTCCAGGGCATAAAATGCTACAAAGTAGCTGGGTTTAAGCGTTTTGGTCCAGGCCCCAAAGCAGTGGTGTAGAAGATGATGCACAGGGAGCACACACCCCATTTTACTTTTAAGTCATTACGAAATTTGAACTTTTTCATTAAATTGCCAGAGTATTCTAAGGACCTATTTTTCATAAATGTTTTTCGGCAAATATCGATCATGATTATGCTTTATTTTCTACCCTAAAAATATGTGGTGTAGAGGATGGGGCACGGGGGCGCAACCCCCTTTTTCTTTTCAGTTATTAAGATATTTCGTGTTCATTTTTGAGAGTCCTCTTTCTATTGCCCTAAAGGCTACAACACTGAACATAGCGTTCAAATCTTTGAATGGTTGATGTCTTAGTTTTCTCTTAACTAAATTGAATGAAATTCTCGCCTCGCGGCATTGTTCGAGCGGGATATCGACAGTTTTAGATTTCTGAAATAAAGTTAAAGAATGAATGAATGTGTTGGGTCACATCTGTTTATGGAGATTGCTTTCATATCGGAAACAATAAAGAAGTTGATTTCTTCAACTTCCATGTTTTTTACGAGACGAAAGAAATCTCCATGAACAAATACAAAACAAGACATTTAAATTAATAATCAAAAATAATTTTTACGAAAACTGGAAAAATTAAGCGCGCAATTTATTTTATTCCAGCAAACGAAAACTGTCGAGATCCAGTTCATACAATGCCACGAGGTGTGAATGTTACTCAATTTGGTTAGGAGAAAACAATGCGATCAACCATTCAAAGATTTGAACGCAATGTTGACTGGTCTATAATACTGCACACTTTCCTCCGCAGAGGCTAACTTCACTCTCCTCCGCAGATGAACCGTTTCGTTTGAAGCCGTTTCGTTTTGTTCGTTGTTCGCTCGTTTCACTTGAAGCAAATTAGCCTCTGCGAAGGAGAGTGATATTACTGTACGATATATAGGGAAATTATGTCCAAAGGAACCATGTAACGAAATACACATTGACACTGCTTCAGCGCATTTAAATTATAAATCATTGAAGCATATAAATTATTGATTAGGACGCAGTTACATGATGTAAAAGTTTGCTGCAATTCGTACATGTATGTGGAAATTACTGTCTCCAGCTCTCCTCTCGCCTCTGTTGATCTAATAATAATTTCCCATGAGATTCCTGCAGAGAGCGGTTAGAATCCTAGTTCCCAGGCTTCGTCTGAGGTGAAATTCCATTCCTAGTAGCACTTTCGTTGAAAAATCTTTTTCCTATGTCCGAGATGTTAGATTTCTTTTTGTTGTAAGTAATCTCTTGTTGATTATTTTAATGGATATCTGCAAAATCAGCCTCATCTGGGGGCCTCGTCTGAATATCCCAACGTTTATCAACTTGAATAACTGGCAACAGAAATATTTATCTCACTCCCAGTCCATGTATTATTTTCCCCACTTCCAAGATACTTTTCCCATTTCCAGTTACGTAAATCCTATTTTCTAGAATAATGCCAGAATAATGCCAAATATGCAAATTTCATGTTCCATTTGCCCTCCCGCCCCTCCTATCAGTACCCTCTTCTATATTGTTTTCCATATCGTTCCAGACAAGAATTTGGTGTCCAGCTTTTGATGAATTTGTGTTTTTTTGTATTATATTAGGCGGAAAATTTTCAAAATTGAACTCCGTACGAATTTCAATAATATTTTTAGCTTAAATATTTGATGTTTTACTGTTATTTAAATCCCTGTAATATCCTCCATCAAGGCCACGTGATTTGATCAGCACAGTTTTCTCTTGTGTCAATTTAGTTTTGTGTTTCTCGTTTTCAGTTCGCCTCGTGGTCAAAGTCGCTGTGATAGCCTTTATCGAGATACTGTCGTTTGATTGGTTTGATATGTGGTTTGACGTCATTGAGCTCTCAAAGCTGTTGTTGTGATTATGCATGGACAGTAAACTTTTCTTTTTCGACGAGTTTCCTTCTTTTTTCTTGGATTTCTTTATATGATTCGAATTGTTTCGCGGGCTTCTTTTTTTGTTCATTGGTATTGTTGCATGGATACTGTTCATGTAAGCGTTTGGCAGAGAGTTTGCCCTCGACCTTAGCTCCGGGCTGCCTCGTGTCGACTGTGGCGTGGATGATACAAACATACTTGTGTAGCTTGCCGACGGTGAGCTTCCGTCGTTTACATCCATGTTGCATCTTTTTTTTTCCTTGAATGAGAAATTTAATAAATTTAACATGAAAGTCCATTTGATATCTTGAGGCAAAGTTATGGAGCGATCTTCCAGTAGATATCAGAAATTCTCCTCAAAGTTTTCATTTAAAAAGAAGCTTAAAATATACACGTTATTTCACATATTTTCCGAAACTTAGCACACATTTATTCAGGCTAATATAAACTTTAAATGATTTTTAAACTCTGTTTTCCTCTTTCTTTTGCGCACCCCTGCGCTTTTTTCGGAACATCAACGCGACTACCCTGAATCGTTTTAAACCTCTGTCTTTTTGTCTATTTCCATGACGTCATACGCTCCTTTGCAGCAGTACCAAATTCAACATGGAATCACCCAGCTATGTTCAAAGCAGCGAGTAAAGTTTGCAGAGTGGTATTGCTTCGTGCGAAAAAAACGGGGAGTTTTCTTGACTCGGACGAATTATTTCCCTGTTTAGCGCAACGCTTTCTGGCACCCCAACTTGTGCCTGATTAGGACTAAGTCTTCTGCAAGTTTATATTTTGTAGGGGTAGCAAAATGAAACTAAATGAGTTCAGTAGATAACAGGGGTGGAACAGAGAAAGGACAGTTGCCCAGAAAATGGAAGAGGAGGATATTTATCGGGAACAAATGCAAGGGAGATGGGATAATTCAATGAAAACTACAGAAAGAAGGGAATTGAATCTCTGTTCTACCCCATGAGATAAGTTTGTAAATTCCGTTGTTATTTACCTACACTGGTTATCAATGCTTATAAGTGACATATGCAATCAGTGTTAAAAGGAAATGTAACTACTCACATGCAGGTGTGAAAATATAGTCCCACGTGACTCGCCTTTGTCTGATTTGACATGATTTTTACTAAGTAGTGCTTTTCTCAGCTCCAGACCTCCTTTCTGAAAGTACAGAATTGATTATTTATAATGTCTCGTTCAATTCCTACCCTGACCATCCCCCCGGGCAGCCCTAGGGGTCAACAAAAATTTCATGCACAAATGCCCGGGGGCCGGGGAAATTTTTTTGGCGAATGCCCGGGTGCCGGGAACTGAGAAAAGACACATTCCCAGTAACTTTATATACAAAAGCATTTAGTATTGTCAAATGCCCCGGGGGC
>JAYJMH010036321.1:0-40690 GCA_036873815.1 Phacellophora camtschatica
GGACCCAGTCCTCTGAGACACAATTTAGAGCAAAAAATCGACTTTAAAATGGTTCTAACTCGAAAAGTATTCAGTTTATGAAAATTTCATGCTCATTTCCGTGATCAGCACACTCGAATTGGTCGAATAAGCAAATAAAAATTATCGTGTCATATGCTTTACATACTTTAATACTTTAAGTCCGACCACTGTTTGGTACACAAGAGGAACAATAAAATAGGAAAAAGCTGGCAACCAGGTAAATTGTTTGTTGCAATAATGTATTCTCATCTATAAAAAACGAGAACGACTATGTGTGTTCAATATCATTAAGACTTACTGTTCAATATTACATAATAGATCCACCCAGGGAGACCTCTCTTGACACTGATGCAACAATTGAGGATAATAATACGAATAGTTTTTGCCAGGTAACAGCATTTTATAAAATATTTTCAAGAATGTTTATGCAATATTAATACAGTTAATACATTTATATAGTTAATGGATCGTTGTAATACATGATTTTATCTGTATTTTAAACACTTTATTTTATTTCTTTAACAACATATATATATTCATATTGATTTCAATACATTATTGGACTTTCAAGAAGAGTAGTTACCAACAATAGCATAATATGTTGTACAATAATATGGGATGAGTTGATAGTCAATACAATTTTTCATTATTCTCGTATTAGTTTTCGACCTGTAACCAACTTTTAGGATATTGTTCGGTAATTCATTGCAATCATTTTAGAAGAGATATGCAACCAAGTGTCTTGACTAGGGGATTGTTGATGGCATAAAGGCAGGAAAACAGCAAGGAATATGGATTTGCATGAAGCAAATTGAGTCTGGTATGCTATTCTTCAAAAATGTAATTTGATGCAATGTTGAGCTGCTATTTGACGATGAAAGGATCGAAGAAATAATTTACATTGAAAACATGGAGTCGGATCCATCAGAGTCGTCTAGCCAAGAGGAAGAATAGTCTCGACAATAAAAGTTACATTTTAAATGTCTGTGTAACTGCAGTTCATTAACATGTGTTATATTAGTTATATAGTTAGTTATAGTTATAGTTAGTATATTGATATCTTTAAAAAATTTTTATAAATGTATATAATTTTATCAATGTTCGCGAATACATGTTAACCTTGTGAAATCTTTAAGAAAAGATAAATAAAAGATATTTCATAAGTTCGTGTTTCAAAATTTAAAAAATTGTTTTGTTAAAACTTCGGAAACCGCACATAGAGGTCATTCATTTGGTATGTACGCACAATTTTCATAAAATATGATACCCCCCCCTGTACCTTATATCTATTTGTTCTGTATTTCGTATCAATCAGCGTTTATATGGCAACATTTTAATGAAATTCTTTCTGTTTTTGTTTCTATACGGTTAGATAGAGCCAACAGTTTTGATACTATTTATTATTTAGTTTTATTTTGCGTTTTTTGTATCTTTTGTTTGTATTGTTTTCGTATTTTTGTTTGTACCAGCTAGTAAACTATGTAACATGAAACATGTCTCCTATTGTAAACTATGTGACACGAAACTCGACGGTAGGTTTAGGTTACCAAAGAAAAATTTATCCACAGGGCAGAAAACATTTCGTGTAGAAGAGTTCAATTTTAGAATAGTCTCTCAGCAGAGTTCAGTTCATCCGGTGCCATTGATATCCTCGCGCTGTTTCTTGCACATGATTTCATGGATGTCAGAGTCCTAATCGACAATGGCATCGGAAAAAACACAGAAATATTGTGGATGTAACTTCTTCAACACTCCTAATGGCTACAAGAAGAGCACTTGCTAGACTCCATGCGTTTTCTGGTAACGATTATGTGTCAGCGTTTTTTAGAAAAGGAAATTGTGGCAACGATTATGTGTCATCTGGAAATCAATGCTGAAACGAAAAGAATTCATCGATGTATTCGAAAGACTTGGAGCAGAAGCGCACCCACGACTTGAAGATTTTGAGGTACTCGAAAAATTCACATGCTTTCTCTGTGGCTTCCATAAAATAGAAAAAGTAAATGATGCTCGTTCAAATGTTGTTTGGAAGACGTTTGAAAGGAAGAAAAATGTTATTGATCTCAGTTTGATGCCTCTATGTTTATCTAATCTTATTCTGCACGTAACGAGCGCAGCGTACGTCGCATCCATCTACAGGAATGCAAATCAATTGCAATTAAACATTGGCAGCCCAAGTGACCATGGCTAGGATAGCGCAGGAAATGTATTGTGGGGAAGCGTAGCATATCCAGAAGACGTTGAAGATTTTCCTCTTGATGTGAATTTGGACGAGGCAGATGATGACATCAACGAAGGACTTTTTGAAGATGAACTTAGCGAGGACTCTGAAGTTGAAAACTGAACTCTTCGTTCCAAAAAGATTGTTTGGTTTTCTTTGGCTTCGAAACAGAAATTGAATATAATTTCAAAAAGTTCTGGGTTTGATTAAATAGTTACTCTTGGAATAAAAAGTATAGAATAGAATACGGGATTTTTCGGTATGGTAACAATTTTCGTAATTAGAAACAAATCATAATTCTAACAATTTCAAATGAAAGCCTTATATTCACGAAAACGAGATATAATCATGAAATAGAGGTTCAAATGTGCTACATCTCATTGTATAACATCAATTTTCGTAATCGGCAGTGCAAAATTACCAAGAAACAATAAATCCTAACAGGTTTTATTGAAACTGCTTTTTTCATGAAAGCGAGGCAAAATCACGGAAAGAGGCTCCAGAGTATAAAATTTCGCTTTATAACATCGATTTTCGTAATCAGCAGCCCAAAATTAGCAAAAATTAATTATTTTAATCCGTTTTAATGAAAGTGTTATTTTCCACCAAAACGAGGCATTTCGTGGGATTGAGGCTAAACGGGGCCGAAACTCCCCGTATAACAACGATTTTCGTAATCAGCGCATAAAAATTGAGCAAAAAAAGTTGGTCTGGTAAATTCCCTCGAAGAGTGACGATACCCCCCTTTCCTCGCCTGGACTATTAGAGTCCCAATTTTATTGAAGACATTCGCTTGATAGAAGGCGTTCACCAACAAAGGTAGAGCCCCTTCGCCACCTATTTCTCGATAAATTCGCAGAATCTTAACATGCAAGCGCTGTTACAAATATGCTGTCATGAACATATGAAATATGAACACATTCCGTTAAATCAGGTCTTTAAAAAACTCGAATGTTTCTGGTCCTTTTCGTCGTGAATTTTGTATGGTATATTCTATTGTAATTTCCTCCAAATGTGGTATGTTGGATTTGTTAGAAGCGAGAAATCCATTGACCTTCTTCCTGGCAAAATTCCTAATTTTTGTAACTCAACAGAGATTTGCAGGCGCAAAGTGCTCTTTGGTCAGCAGGAGAATAACTTTCCTCTGTGCTCGGGTGCATTCAGTTATTTCAATTTCTTCTATAACATAAAACATGGAATACTACAAACAACTCCATTCTACCCCCTTATATTTGTCTTCAACTGGAAGAGCGGACGCAATACGCATCCGAGTGGTCACATAAGCATCCGCACCCAAAAATTATAACATTAACGTTCCGTGGTACACGGAGAGTACATTATATTCTACTTTAACTCAAAAACTTTCATGTAGTTATTGCAAGATTTAATTGCCTTGCATGTGGGATTTTGGGTCGGAATCATTCTTAAAATATACGCATGCGCACAATGACTTTAATTGAAATTTGATTTTCAATTAAAAATAGTTTATCCAGCAACAGAAATAGAGACGAGAACGACAACCGCATAAACCCTATAAATCACAAGGGAAATAAATTAGTCGGCTAGATTTTCAGTCTGGTACAAAGGCGGTAACAAGCGAAGGATACAAAGGCAGTAATTCTGGTCCTATCGCCGAAAGACTTGAAGTACAAAGAACAACTCCGTTCCGTTGATCTCTTGACGTGTGTCCATAGAGAACAAACGGAGGCATGACAATAGTATCCATATAGGAAATATGAAGTTGCTTGAATTAACAAAGTGTTCAAGTTCTTAAGAGCTAAATAAAAACAAACAGATTTCAAAGAAACATATAAACGAACAGGATCTTAACAGCACATAATCATAATCATAATAACTTAATATACCTATGCTAACAGTAAATGAAAAATAAGGTTACATGTGAACTCTTTCATTACTATCAAAGCCAAATGACCCACTGCGATAAAAACACATCACATTATCACACCATACCACAAGTATATGAAAATTACTTTGTCCTTTGAAAAGTTTTGAAATGACGAAGACCTGATTCTATTTGAGATAAATAAAAAATTATTTTAATAACAGTTCCTTAAGAAAGATTAATGCATTAACAATTGCAACTGAACAATTGACAATTGATATCACATCTCAAGTACAAATCTTTAATAGCACATTTACTACGGCCTTATCATCTCTTGTGCATCACAAAACTTCATTTAGAAGTCATATTTTCTGTGTATCAAATTAAAATTAGTTTGCTTTTATTATTTACATCATATACTGTCAATACCGATTAGAAAGTTTTTCCACAAATTATCTATCAAAAGAATCCATGTATAATTATGTATAACACTAGTGGTTAGCATAGGAGAATTATTTATGTGATCTGACCATGAGCATGCTTGCATTCTTTAAATTAGCCAATCAAGTCGCATAATCTCTACAGTATGATAATAAAAGCTGAAACATGGTGGCCATTTGTAAAATGTAAACAAAATCGACAACAATCTTTTGCTTGCAACAGTTCAAATACCTTGGATTTCAGACCTATCTACTGAAATATGAGACACAGGCAATAAATACTGCCATGTAGAGCTTGAACAGTTTACTCTCAATTGACTTTCTCAAATCTAAAAAGTTCCTATTCAGGCCCAAGTTCGTCCACAACCTCAAATGTCTCACCAGGTGATGACTTTCCTTTCACTGTTCTTGGTGACCTCTGTGCTGCACGTCCACCACGAGTGACTTTACCTCTAGAAGCAACACCTCTTGGTGCAGTAGTCTTGACCTTTGGTTTCTGTTGGCTTTTTGTACCTTGCACAGGTGGTACTTTTGTTGGCCTCTTCATTGTTACTCGAGGCTCTGCCTTGGTGGCTTGTACTTTTGCAGGCTCCTCATCAGGAACAGTTAAAGGCTCTTCATCGGGCAAAACTATAATTTCCTCTTCTTCTGGCAGATTGGAAGAGTCTTCTAAGTTGCCTTCCATGTCATTGGTTGGCTGAAAGAATAATATGATGATCATGCCAAGTGCAAATAAAATGTTTGGAAGAAATTTGCCAAAATGTGTTGAACTAACAAGTTTGTTATCAGTAAAGAATAATTTGTTTAAACAATCATGCACTATCATGCAAAGACACTGCTGGCTAAACAGCTAGAATCAAATAAAAATCTTAAATTGCTATCACATTGCCTTTCTATTGGTTCAACATAGACAATAAAATTTAACTCACAAAATTCAATGTAACTAACCTCAGATGGTTCATAAAGGTCTTCCTTCCCTTCCTCCTGGTCTTCCAAATCAATTAGCTCTGCAGCTTCTACCTTCTCTGCATCTTCCAGCATCTCTCCAGATTCCTGAATCTCATCCCCATTTAGATGCTCAGTATCGTCTTCTTCATCATAACCTTCAGCAGCAGCCATCTCATCTTCAGCTGCCTCTACATCATAATGTTCAATGTCCCCTTCTTGGTTTTCTCCTTCCTGGGGCATATCCTCTCCTCCTTCCTGGTTCTCCCCAATTTCGCCTTCTTCCAAGGGTTCCTCTGCTTTCTGCTCCTCATCTGGATCCTCTTTTCCATGCCATCCTGCAACATCCTTTTCAATTCGAATCTAAGAGAGAATACAATGTTGCAAACAAATAGCCATGTCACCCTTAAAAAAGCGAAATGGACTAATAATGTTTAAAGTCCCCAGTATAGTGCCATACTTATCATCAGCCACATTAATTTGTTGTTGTGATATTCATACTTGATACAATGCTATAGTTTAGGCGACTTGTCATAATTGTGTTTATGATGTAAGGCTGTGTCCCATTAATGCTGTAGTTTCTGAGTTCATCTAACAAGTTGGCAAGGAACACCAATTAAATATTTTAAAGCCCATTTCCATGAATAACGTTGCCTGGACACCTGGCTGTACTCCCAATAGACTCAGAGATAGATTGTTCACTTATATGAAGGGAAGGGGAATCCAATACTCTCATCATAGTCTTTCATGTTGCACCAAAAGTACAGTTTGACCGAACGGTAGAAAGGCACAAACTAACAATTTTTATGCGAAAAAGATAAAAATTGCTTTTATCCTGATCTTGTGCTGTTATTTATAATTGCAATGGACAGTATGACCCTTTGTGGGTGGACATAGGGCAATAAAATTGAGCCTGGTGCTATAATCACCTCTGGATACAAGGCAATAAAATAGCGTCTGAATGAAAGAAATTTTATTTATAGAAATACAATATATACCTAATCCAGAATACTGTACTTATATTGTGACACAATTAAAGCATTGCTTATCTATCTTGGGCCGGGTAACACAATCCTAAATATATGTTAATAGATCGTTGTAAAAAAAATTCCAATTCAAGGATTTCTTCTTTCAAATTAGGTCAATCGTATTCTTATAAGACAAACTTACAAAATTATCATCCTCTTTGTTTATGTATCTCTTTTGAATCTGCTGCTGACTCTCTGTCTCATCTTCAAATGCCTCACAAAGGATCACCTCCTCCCCAGAATGTTGTTCAAGCACTTTGGTGATGTCCTTGTTTCTTAGGACAACATTTTCATGGTAACCTGGATGCTTTTCCAGATGTTTCTGGAAATCAACAATTGTAAACAACATCAACACCTTTATAACTAATAATCTCTACATTATACCAGTGTCTCAAAAAAAGGTAACGTGTGATAAAGGCTAGTGCTGATAAAATTGCCTAAATCCTTAAAAAAATATTTTCTAAGAATCCTTGATAGTTAACTAGAAAATCTAAATCTGGTTCGTTGATATTGACTGTTTGAGAATTCAGATATTAACACTTAACAATTAACAAGTTAAATTTCCTTCCCACCCAAAACAGAGGTTTTGATTATGGTCTATGCTCTTGAAGGGTCACCTTGTAAGATTTTATGAACCATGGTGATGTCCCTTCACAGCAAAGCGATTCCAATAATGATTCCAAAAAGAATCTTGAAAATCAGTTGTCCACAACTAAATTTTTTGAAAGAAAAAATTGCTGCCTGATTTTGGTAGATTTTCGGTAAAAATGTTGAAAAAAGAAAAAGCACTTCATAGTGGCTGCATCCATAAAACAGTATTAAATTTTCTGTTTCCAAGCGCCAATAAATTCATTTTGTAAAATGCTATGATATAGGAGATCCAAAGACATAGACCAGACAAAAATCTAGACCTCTGTTTTGGTCGGAGAGAAATTAGAAATTTCAGAATTAGTATCTAGACTCTCAATGCACAAAGTTAACTACCAATAACTATTTAAAAAATGTGTTTTGAATGTATTATTTTATTGAAACTCGCACTGCTAGCCTTGATTAAAGCTGTCATCATTTTTTGGGACACCAAGTATAATGTGGAAATTATTCCAGGACCTGGCACATCTGAAATTAGCTTGTGCTCTGTACAGTTAGTCACTCCTCAGAGCTGGATTTTTCATTTATTATTGAAGTGAAGGGGAATCCAATAGGTCTCATCACAGAAGAATACACATGAATCTAGTTGCTTCCTTATTTAAATTTTACAATTGACCAATCAAATGATGAATTTTTTATTGCATATGTTACTAAATACTAAAATTGTTTGTTTTCAACATATAAATAAAGCTATGGTGAATAAGATGCAAAATACTCCAATGCAAACTGTCATGGATATATATAATATAATTCTGCAAATAAATTATTCATTCCTTTCTAGAATATTTTCAAAAAAAAATTCTGGTTAGATACAGCTTCAGCTGCTGAAATAATAGGGCCACAAAATAATTTTCAAATGTGGAAATAAAATGAAATATATATATGCATATATATGTATACCTGATAAGCTGCAATGTGTTGTGGAGTTCTGACATGATCAACAACAGCTGTTCCACTTTGCAAGAATGTACGACATAGACGACAGTCAAAGCCTGAAGAAGCTTTGATAAACTCACAGCCTAAAAACGTATTTACAAATTATTGCTTGTCAGAATTGAAAAACAACTTTGCCACATTGCACCTTCCCCCATTGCTGGTTGCACCCAATCCCCCATTGCTGAACATTCTTTGCAACCAGGGTTGTGTAGTAAGGTGCTCAATATCAAACACATTTTCAGGCATGATTTGTTGTCTATTATTCACAGCAAAAAATTAAGTATTACCAACTGGTTGAAATTAGAGTGAAGATTATATTGATGTTTGTCAAATTGGCAATTTTATTGTTTTAAAAACTTATAGCCCAATGTTTTAGTTGTGCCAAGGAAATAACGAAATGCCAAGTTTTGATCTTAAATTACAGTAAGAATTCATCACCATGGAACAGGTTTTTGAAAATCAGCCTCTGTCTTCTTGGTTTCCTAATATTTTGGCAAATTAAATAAAGTTAGACTGATATCATGCTGCCAATAATGATGTGCTAGAAAATTCAGACCGATACTATTATATATATTATCTGGAATGATTTCCATCATATAAATAAACTCTTTTAATAAAATATATATATATCATAAATGATTTCTGAATTTTTGAAAGTTCTTATATGTCAATCTTATTGACGGTTCCTTATTGTATAATGCAAATGGCTAGATAACACAGAAGGGTTTAGTCCCAATGAATCTATCAAAAGTGACAAAACCAAGAAACATCTTACCAAAAAGCTGTTTATCTTCCGAAAAGTCTTTTATTGACACCATTGTTTCGCATACATGTCTGATCAGAACCCTATCCTCTAATTTCATGGCTGATTTGCGAGTGTCCATTCTGTAAGTTATGTAATTTTCTGGATGTTTGATCTTGTAGTCCTCTTCTTCCTTCTTTTTAGCTACCATGAAACCTACACTTTGCCTTTTCAAGATGGTTTTAGCCACCGGATTTAATTCCAGCCAGTTCTATAAATAAAACAATTAACAATCTTTGATTGTATGTAAATAAATTGATTATTTGAGCAATATTTGCATAGAGTAAAGTAAAGTCCTCAATTGGTCAGATACGGATTTTTCACTTAACAAAAAAGTGAAGGGGAATCCACGGTGTCATCATAATGAGGAGCTTTTTATAAGTTACAAAAACACATTGCTCATATTCCCAAGGATCTTTGTCAGCTGGCAACTATGTAGTATATACCTCTAAACTCACACAATAATTAAACAAACAGGTAGTACTAGGGGTATCTTCTTTCAAACCGTCTCTTGAAACAAGGCTAAAAACATTAATGTGAATAGCACAGCAGCTCTTGCAATGATAAACAACTTGAACAAAAAAGAATGTGTGTGAACTTGAAACTGACCTCTGGGTGCAGTATGATATCCATAACATCCCTGTCCACATCATTGCCTGCTTGCCGTGCTTCAATTACGTTCAAAGAATGCTTCTTTCCCATGAAATGTTGTTTGATGCTCTGGTGAACAGTAAGAAAAACAATAAGCTCACAAAACACTTTTTCAGGAATTACAAAGCCAGGGGTTAAAACTGCCTGTAACTATTCTAGTATGAAAAGTTTAGCAGTTGGGAATAAATTAGTGCATATTCAGATATTCAGATGTACAGATATTGCAGAACTTTGCTTTATTTGTAATGTTTCAATTCAATGGGAACTGTATCCTCATTCCAAATGTAAGGATGTAGTTACAATCAAGAAATCTTCCTTTTGGGCTCAAATTTTGGAAGTAATTTCTGTTTAATGTTTATTTCCATATAAATTTGCAATATATATATATATATATATTAAATAGGAGCATTTGCATGTGTTTAAAGTTATTTGAATAAGAGAAATTTTGTGTTATAATTCATCATTTGGGTTCTCATCAAACAGCAAACAAACAACAGTTAAAGAGATGACAAAAATCTTACTTTGTAACCCTGAGCAAACACTTTGCACAATCCACAACGATGCCTCTGCCCATCAAAATGAAATGTGGCTAGTTTGTCAACATCTTGGTCAGCAATATTTCTGTCAATTTTTGTCCTACTTCGTAACTCTTCAACTTTATCAATAAGTTCCTGATAGATTTCTATGCTGTCTAAGTCTTCTGGAATAACTGTCTGGTCATTTTCAATAAGTATGTAAACACCATCTACAAAATCAAAATCAAAATGTCAGCATACCTTTGCTTCTGTCACTTATTCTGCACATGCAGCGTTATTTCATAAATTAATTGTTGTCAAAAATATTATGAAATGAAAACTTGGCACAATTGAATCTGTGCATTGAATCTGTGTACATAACCTTACCTCCCTCCCCTTCTGCCTTTTTGTGTTTCATCTCTTTGTCTTTGGCTGTTGTTGTTTGTTGTTTTTGTTTGCTTTGTTGCTGTCTTCCACGCCACTGCTGCCCTCTCGAGTTTCTGTATCCTGCACAATGAAAATTTTTTGTTTTTTTATTAACACAGTCAAATTTTCTAAACATAACATTTTTGATATATGCAACATAAATAACAATTGGTTTTAAAAAAGTTCCAAAAGAATAACTTCATAATAAAACATTGTATTTATTTGAAACTTTATTAGAAAATCAATATTCTTAACTCTAAAACATTTGGCTTATATATATATATAATATAAATAATTTCAAATTTAAACTAGCTAATTTAAAAGGCCTGGAACCACAACAAGTAAAAATGTTCTCCATTTCTTGATATATCTTAGTTCCCTGGAACATCTATTGCTGCCAATTGTCACATATTGGGTAGATTTGGGTAAACAAGATATAAAATTTGAAGTTATTATTAATTCTTAAGTTCAATGAAAAAAAATTATCAAAATTTTACCTCTTCTTTGAAGCTAGGCAAATGTGGGGAGATTTTTTGGGTCACTCGCTACAAAAAGATACTGCCTGTTATTATGAAATTTTTCTTACCTTGAGGTCTGTTTTGCTCCTCCTTCTTTCTTTTGTTGTAACCAGATGGACCAGAAGGTGCTTGATCAGGAAAAGTGTTTCTCCTCTTTTGATTTTGGTACATTCTTTGTCTGTTCCTATCACCCATGTGCTGTCCTCCGCCCTACAAGCAACAGCATAGAATAAAACAAAAACTACAAACATGTTTGTATCAGCTCTGTACAAATTATTACCTATATCACTGTTAATTTCATAATTTACACAACACACATCAAAATATTCCTGGTACACCCACAGTATCATGATGTAAAAACAACAAAAATTTGCATACAATCTTACATTTTCATCATTAAACCAACCAGTCATTCACTAAACTAACCAAACATCTAGCCTTTTGCTGGTAATAAATATAAAAGACAAATATTAGAAAAAGATGGCAATGTATTCCTCTGAAGTTTAGAAAAAAACTCACCCTTCCTCGCATTCCAGAAGGTGTTGGCAGTAAACTTGCAGGTCCAGCCTTGAACTGTTGTGCTTGCAAAGCAGCTAAGATATTTTGAGTTTGCTGAGCTTGAATTGCAGCCACAAGCTGTTGTTGCTGACCTATTTTGAGCAAAATGCTTTAAAGCGATGCTCAGTATCAGCAATACAGTTAAAGTTTTAAACATAACAAATCTATTTACCATTAACCAAATTTTCCTTTGCTTTTCGAGCATTCTAAAGACCCTGTCATTAGCAGGCAAAAAATGTCAAAATGCCGCCCTTTATGCAATGCTAAATAAAGCACATGTTAGTTTTAATGAGCTTCTATGACAACAAGTGTCACAAAGATCCAGAAGAAAACATGACTCTGATGAAAAAGTCATTTTCACTTCACTTACAATTTTTTTAAAGCAACCGATCAACTGAAGTAATTATTTCAAGATATTCAATAATGATGTTGGTGAAATAGCAAATGGCTTAAGTTTGAGTTAACACTCGACTGTCATATTCACACATAGCGCACAGTGATGTTTGTATTCAAAGAGTCATTTTCAAAATCTGTTATTCACTATTCTCTCAATAATTACGAATAACAACAAATAAACATTTTGATAAATATTGAAATTTAACTCATTCCCCCCTTGAGACACCAACTGGTGCAATGGAAGAGATTGAAGGAGAGGTAAATATTCAACCATGTGTTTTGAAATCGAAATAGATCCAAAATCGACACAACACTCTCAAAATTTATGTGTGTATTCCTCCTGCTAAAGTTCATGTATCAAGTGATTTGTACAGGAGTTATAATTAATTTAAGGGGGTAATGAGTTAAAAAATCTGCTAAATTAAATAATAAAGCAACCACATAAGAAGGTTGCAGTAAAAGGTGCAGAAAAGAAGTAAATAATCCACAGAAGAACAGATCCCAAATAGAGAATTGCATGGTCCAAGTACAGCTGTAACTTGATAGTAGCCAAACATAAACATTTCAATGTCAAACAGCATTAAAGCCGATCATCAAACAGCATTAGGTCTTGGTGAGAATTCTTTTAAGATGCCTCATTCAGCTCACAGGAAATTATTTGTCACAGCCATTGGAGACAATTGTAATGTCACCACTGTAATGTCAAGATAATCTTCTTGTTGAATTGTGAATTAACATAATTGAATCTCCAAGAAAGAGAACAGACAGAAATAAAAGCTTTTTGGAATATTTGAAAAAATGTACACAAAATATCAGCAATAATATTTGAAATTTACATCAATGTAAAGAAAGTATTGATGTAATGAGCTGCACGTGTCTCAGCAAAGAATACTGAATGACACTTGCACAGTGAGGAGAATTAAAAGGAGTAACCTGCAGAACTGTCATTGGGGCTTGCACCCAACAGGCCTCCAGCACCCCTATTTCCACCACTTCTTCTGCCATCTCTTCCGCTATACTGTTGCAGGTCTCTTTCGTAACTTGAATCATTTCGTTGACCCTGATAAAATAATTACAATGGTAAAATTTTCACCTATTTGTTGGTTCTGGTCAAAGCCATAACCACGGCGGCCAATATTTTGTGATGTGTGCATTGATGCTTGAAAATCTTGCATCTTAATAAGATAAGAAAAATCAAGTGTCAGCGCAACAAAGCATTACTGTGCGTAAGTGCATTTCATCAAAATGTTTACTTTAGAGGACATGTCCTTGCAAGAAAGAACTGACACTGCACAAAAAGGTTGTATTCGGCACAATAATATGACGAACAAGTGGATGCTGTGCAGCATTTGAAAAGAAACACGTTTTTCATAGCAATTATACTTTACATAGCAAAGTATTGAGTTTGACTAATTGATAATTTCATGCAGGGCCCTGCTATTATCTCAGAATATGGTAAAAGGGACAAAAGTGTATGGGAATAAAACATAGTATCAATATTCAAAAATAGCTATAACTGACTTTTTATAACAATTGACAACAGCACATAGCTGTAAACTAAATAATGTTGAAACTGCAAAGTTTCTTTCACTTTGCTTCCAATTAAACTCACAAAAAACTGCAAGTTGTATCAATTGTTTCACATACAAAATAAGCAAGAATACAATATTCTATTTTGTGTGCATTGTGAACAAAACCAAGTTATTCAGTTGCCATAACATTACCGGCCATGAGATGTTGGCAAAACAGACACTAAATCATTGAACTTTGTGAATTCCAAATTCTCACATGTTGTGGGATATTGTTGCTTGAATATCATTTAGTTATATAGTAAATTGCAAGCTTAACTCTTTTGCTCAGAAGAAGTAAGTAATTTTTCAAATATTTTGTACATATCTAGTTTTGTGTAATGATAATCCTGTACGTACGATATCAAATAATGTTAATCCTGAAGACAAAATGAAAACAAGATATCTTTGGAAAATAAGACTAAACTAAACTGGTCTGGAAAATTCGAAATTAATTGCACTTGAACTGTGAACATAAATTATATGTAGCATGTCGTAAAGTCAAAGCTTTTTTGCTGAAACAATAATTAATGTATATTATAGAACCACATCCACATGAATATAAAGCGTGTTGTATATATTTTGATGGAAATATATAAAAACTTCTGCACTCATTGTCACATGCCTGCGCATGAAGTGAGCAAGTGTAAGATAGATTTTTGGGAACCAAGCCTGCATAATCAAAGATTTTGTAATTTAAGAAGCAAAATAAAAGGGAGTTGTTTGGATATGAGTTGCTTGAACAGGTGAAAGAATAAGAATGGAAAACAAAAATATTTTTCAGCTTTTCAATTTCAGTCATATTCTATCCTTTAGATGTTCAGGTAAACAATTGGCTCCATTCTGAGGCCGCAATTGGTTAAATCTTCTAGAACAAAAAAACAAACCAGCTGCATCAAACATGCTGCAAAGGATTTAGAAGCAATCCATCCCAGCTGTAAGCTCATTTGAAACTTTCAAACAACAATGACTCATGCAAGTTCCAAAGGAAAACAGAGCAGCTAATCAAAAACAGTAGTTTGTGATGTTCACTTGGTGAGTTCATTCTTTTCCTTGATTGAATTCTGGATTTTGCAAAAAATATTTTGCCAATTGGAAACATATATACTTTTCTGAAGTCTGATGGGTTAGTCTTCACAGTAATAATTGAACATTTTAACAGTATATATATTTCAGTTTAGTCAAGTTAATAATTTAAATTTTGACTAGACTATGCATGAACGTTTAGCTCTAATGAGTATGATAAGTTTTGGACAAACGTCAAGAATCTTTTGCAGTGTGTAGATTATACAAGAAGAACAGAGCTTTGAGAACACCTGATTAAAACTAAAAAAAAATATAATTCAACAATAAACAGTGAAATTCAATATCCAGCCGAAACTATCATTTTTATTCAATTCTGATATAAACAAATAAAAATTTATTTAGAAATAGACTCTTAGTAAATATCGTACCAAAATTTCCTATATGAAAATTACCTCCCAAAATTACGAAAAGTCGATCACGTAAAGAATAAATACAAACAAAACATGCCTTTCGTTTAATCTTTTGATAGAGACTCGACACTTGTTTCGTCATCGTCATCAAAACAAGATGAAAACTGTTCTGCTCATCTCATCTGACATTCATCTTGCCATTTTTTTCTATTTGTCATAAATGTTTTTACCTTCTTAAGTTTGTAACTCACACATTACACAATTTTTGTACACTATTCTAAAGCGATCTCTTTTGAGTAATTCTTATACATACCCCGCCACCAGATCCCCGATTTCGAGAATCGTATCCTCTGTCTCGAGACGAGCCTCCTGTTGCCCTTCCACCATAATGTTCATCGTAAATGCCGTCGCTTGATCTGCCGTAATTTGATTGGGATCTTGGGCTGTAGTTTGTCAGTCGGTCGTACCTGTCCCCATAACCAAAGTCTTGATTCATCTGTTGACCATGCCTCGACATGTTCGCTGATTTTACAAAATAAACACGAGTATAACTTCTCCAAATTTGAAACGCTACAATCAGCTGCGCAACTTGAAAGAAAGTCCACAGCAAAAGGATGGCTTGAAGAGCACAACATGTGTTATTCATTCTTTAGTTCCCAGACCTTTTCTTGGCTCCTCCGCAGAAACCTTTTTCTGACGTCAATTTGAATAAAAAATATATCAAAACACCCAAACGCAGAATGTTCCAAGCTCTCGTTTTACTCAAACTTAAAATTCCTGTCACTGTGATTACATGCTTTTTTATACTTTGTGATTAAATAATAAAATAATTCGAATGAGCGAGGCAAAAGAACCGAATTGGGCTTTCGAATAAACCATATCTAAAAACATCAGCAATTAATTAGTCCCACGGGGTTAATTTGAATTTTTACGGCATTCAACATTTAAAAAATGATTTGATCTTTTCTTTTTATAACTGCGCAAACATAAGCGAGATTGGTAAAAAATCAATTTTTGTGATTTTTGAATGTATGAACATTTCTTTGGGTTGTTGAACTTTCTTATCGTGTGGACAGCGTGTGGACATTTTATCAGTAAAATTATAAACAGCAGAAAATTCAGATATACAAATAAACTGGCATTGCATTGATTATCATATTAAAATGAATTTGCTTTCCAGATGCTCGTACGTGATGACATTTTCACAAAAAGTTTGAGCAATCGTACAAATTAACTCAGAACAAATGAACAGTTTACAAAAACACATTCTACTCTTTTGACAGCAATAGATAAGATATTAATTTTTTGACTGGAGATTCGGATTGGAAATGAAAAAGCTAGTCAATATATGAATTTTCATTATTTTTTCCTAACTACAAATGATTTCATCAGCATTTAAACCTTGAAAGATTATAAGGGATTTGACCGTAAAATTGTCTTGGGGTGAAAAATTTCACCCCGAGCGTTTTTCACGGTCAAATCCCTTATAAATTCTCAAACTTTAAATTCTTCTAAAAATTCAGTAGCTAATGATAGGTATTTGAAAATTCACACATTGACTAAGTTTTGTACGTTGAATCTCAATTTGAAGTCAAACATTTCATTGAGTAAAATTTTGAATAAATTCATAATGGCGCATTTTCGTTAAAACTTCCGCTTTTGAATGAAAATAAAGTATGAAAATGCGAATGGGGCCTTCACTCGATTCCCGAACAATGTTACAAGTTCTTAGTTCTTTTATTATAAAACTCAAAAAATTAGCTAATGAGTAACAAGGCTTTCGCGCTCTTTGTCCTCCTCTAAGACAACGTAAAAAGACCTATTTTCCCAACGTTCAACTTAACCCCGCTATCTCAAAATATCAACATCTCAAAAGGAATGAGCATTAGTTTGAGACCGCTAACACATTTTCAGAGCAACTTCGATCGAAAAATCGAAGAACCTTGGTGTTATAAAATGACTAAAAGCACGATTTTTCTTTTATAAACAACTTAGGATTTTGGGCGGTACATAAATTTGCTTAATTTGCATCCAAAATTTCTAACTCAAGTTGCTTAAATTGTTGCTTAGATGTTTAATAACACGATTAAATAATTATGGAAAATAATACTGGATAAATAAAAATTGTATACATGAAAATAGTACTGGTCTTAAACAGTCCCTTTCATGGCCACAGTGTCCTACTACGAAAGCAAGAGAGTTCGCTTTAATGTCAATTTATTAAAAATTGCTTACTTGCCTGTTAGTCGCTTACTACTATCATTAACCTTCAGTATACTTGCTTATAAAGCAGTTGCTTAGAAATAAAAAACCGCGTAAATAAAATAAATAAAACGGTAAACCTTGAAAATAATTACAGCCATGCAATTGCTGGCATGTGAAATATTAAAAAACAAAATTCTAGGCACTCCTAAAATCACAAATATTTCGTATCCAGTGGGCAGCATCAATCGACCACCTGATAAAAATTATTGCTAAAATATATCAAAATGACTAGCTCCCACGTGTTAGCATAATGTGCTAATAAAAAATAAAGGATCCTAAGAAAATTACAGGTCCACGTGAAGTAAATAATTCTTTACAGTCACATTATGGTATTGTCTATATTTGTAGCCTATCTCTTCCTGAGGGTGTAATATAACGACCTGAGTAACACTCTTAACACAAACCGGCTCAAAATATCGAAAATCAAAACCGAATTCATTCGAAAACAAAAAACCGGCCTAAAATATCGAAAGAAACCGAATACCTGTCTCGCGTGAACGAACAACCGTGCATTTTATGTCTGAAAACCCAAAGGCCCGTCTCTGAATTGTTGAAAATGGTGGAACCATAATCCTCTGTGACTCATCTCAAAAATGATCAAGATGCATACGAAATGAGCCATGAGCTTCACAGCGCAAAGTGCCTGGGCTCCTGGACTCTGCCATACACTTTTTATGGCCATAGAGTTCAAAGGGGACGAATAAATTAAAAAAGAAGGATCCAGGCTCCAATGACAATTTTAAGGGAGTTTTTTCCGTTAGTAGTCGTGAGTTTTCTTGGTAAGTTTTAAAACTAACTAGCAGACAAGCCATACACAATTTAGTGTTTCCTTTCCACCCCGGGAGGGGCCATATTGCCCATTGCTAAGCAACATCTGTTTAGGAGTTAGGGGGTAAAAGCGGATAAACTGTATTTCAAATTTTTCAACGTCACTTTATTTTTTGAATAATTTGGTTCGCACCCTTGAAAAATAAAACTAAAATCGGATTTGCTTAGATAGACTTAGAGAATCCCGTAATAAGCAGCCTACCTGTTGACTAGACTTACAACAATCGTTGTAATCGTAATTCTCGTAATCGTAATTCGTAATCATAAAAACCCCAGGAGTGGTGTAGTTAATTGAAACGAAACAAATTTTCAGTAACAAATTTCAGTGTTGCAGCCTTCAATTAAGAAGCGATAATATGTATCTAATCTGTAATTAGGCTCTATACACAAATTCAGCTAGAAGCAAACGTATTTTACAACAAATTAGCTAAGTTACAATTTCGTTTAACAAAGTTAACAACAATTTAATCATATAAATGGGCACAGTTGAAGAGATTGGCATCACAATATTAATTATTAACGTGTCCAAATTTAATATCATCAGCGTTGAATAATTTCACAAAAAATGTTTGCACGATTTCTTTTCATAAGAAAGGTAGCTTCAACTTTGGCAATCGAGTCTGGATAAAATTTTAAGACCATAATTTACCGAGGGGTGGGGGAGCATAGGGGTGCGCGGGTCCACATATTTATTTAGCATAACCTATTGTGCGAATTGCGGATATTGGCATCACTGCGGATCTGGATCTGATGTAAAGATCGTTTGGATTTATGGATCCCTGGTAAAAACTTAAATCGGCTTAAAAACCGGCTTAAAAATCAGATGCTGTACAGATTTTGACGCCTCCTACAAGCGCTTCTGATTTCTAACGGGTTTCTTAATGTTAAAATACTCTTAAAATTTGATTGAGTGCGACATCTGTATATTTAGATGCGAAAGCAGCAGCGAGTAATATATGTCATACGTCAGTAGCAGAATATTGCACTCAAATCATAAGTCAAAAGATTTGAATGTTTTGAATATTTTAAATCGAAGCTGCAAATTACACACGTGTACATATACATGACCACCTAATCTAAGGGGATAGACCACTAAAAAATTAAAAACATACTTAACATTGATGTAAAGATCGTGAGTTTGGAGAAAATTTGATGAAGAACTAAGCCCCAAACTAGGCTTAATGTTGTATGGGATCTGAGAAAGTAAGACCCACTTTTGAGGAAATTTGCACACACTTTTATCCAATGTTCATCACGTATAAGTGACCTCATTCACCAATTGTCCCACCAGCAGGACAAAATTAGCTAGAGGCCATAAAAAGTTGCAACTCCTAACAAATAACGATTTTTCAAAATACATGATCAGTCACGAATAAATATCACGAATAAATTTATTTACGCTGGCTAAATAATTTCAAGGTAAAACAATACATTTCAATCGCTATGCCAGCAATTTACTGATTGCGTTTTTGAGAATTTGCTGGTAATTTTTGTGACACTTTGCGTTAATTTTCCGAAAACTTCCGACAATGACTGTAACTCATCACGGAATACCGCAATGCATTGTTGAAAAAAATATCCCCACTGCCGCCGACTGCCAGAGAATTGTCATTTTCCTCAGATGATTCAGCAAATTAGGTATGCCTTTGCATTCTAAACAAGGACTAATACAACTAAACAATCCCTATACGTAAAAGAATATTTCTCGACAAAAGCACTGCAATAAATCACGGCCAAGTCATCAGGAAAATATATACTATGTGTTGACACGAGAAAGCTCCTTCGCAGTGTTTTTAATTCTAAATGCAAAAAATTCCTTAATGATAACCGTAATCCTTCACAAAGATGACGCATGCGCAAACAAATTGTGGAAACGCACGTTCATGCAAATACTTGAATGTAGTATTGTTTGTTAGTAGTAGTATGCACACACTTCGTTCTGTGTTATGTATTACATTGTTATACAATGTAGTATTCTGGTACCCTACCGTGTTCACTCAGTCTTCTCTTGAGAACAATCATTAATGTACGACATTGCATTTTCGGTTATCACTGTGTAACAGTAACAATGTAGTATTCTGCATAAAAATGTAATACCATGTAGTACTTTACAGTGCTCATTCAGTCTTCCGTCGAGAACAATCATTAATATACGACATTGCATTACGATCATCACTGTATAACGCAATATTTTTTAACGTCAGTTTCAAATTCATCATCGTCCGACGAAAGGTCCAAGTTGCAACTTTTAATGTCCGGTAAATAATCCGGAATGTTGATCCCATCTCTTTCAAAAAACAGCAAATATGGAGATTCCCTTTCCATTGCGCTAGGATCCACTTCCTGAATAAAATAATTAAAAGAAAATATACAAAAAATGTTTAATCATTCTTTACACTGTATTTAATGTTACATAGGCAGAATTAATCATTAATAGATAATGTACAATTTGGTACGTCGCTCGGCAAAAGTTTGGTACGTCTCGTCAAAATTTCAATGACGAGATCTAGTCTTTATTTTTGAATTTAAAAAAAAAAATTTGTTTTGAAAAAAAAATATCTTTTATTCGATCTTTTCGATTCTTAAATATTTTTTCCGATCATTTTCTACCGGGTGCGCCAAAAAACGCGGAACATCTTTGACGAGCTACCAAAAATCGTGTACTGCATGGATTGCAGTGATTAAAGTTGATATTCACGTCAAAAAGACCAAGCTAGTTCAAAACAATTTTTGGCAATTTTTTCGATGCTTGTTCTTCCGTTATAAGCGATTTTCAAAAAATTCTCGATCTCACAAAATCTCGATAACACTGAAAAACGTTGATCAAATTTCAAAAGATTGAGAGCACACGGACAAAGAGAGATTCCAGCAGCCATGCCAAATTTTATTTCAAAGCATGAAGTCAATGTTTGATCTCAATGATATCCATGTTTTTGAATATTTTCGAGCTTCAATGTGATCGAAGAAGTTTTGAAAATCGCTTATAACGGAAAAACAGTTTGGTCTTTTTGACGTAAATATCAATTTTAATCACGGTAATCCGTGCAGTACACGATTTTTGGTAGCTCGTCAAAGATGTTCCGCTTTTTTTGGTGCACCCGGTATGTGCTGCCTAGGTCGTTTAAGTTAAGAGTATCCAGTTTTGTCGTGATTGCAACTCTGCTGTTTGAAGATAAATACCTCCTTTTTTAGCCTATGAGTTAGTAGAGATCTGCGCGCGAGCTATACCTCCTAAGTACCCAAAGCATCAATCACGAAGCATACTTTAGCTAATCAATATCAGTACTTTCATGTATTAAGGCAGCATACCTTAGCCGTCAGGCTTTGTTGAGCGTGTTATCATCTTTTTGGGACAATCTCAACATCAAAAACATAAGCATAATATTGATTTCAGCGTAACAAATGACTTTTCGTTTCATTTCGAATTCACGGATGTTAACTATACTCATGATTTCCACCTATATTAAAACCTTACCTTGCAGCTGCTATCGTTGTATCTGTACCACTTTCCATTTGGATTTCGAGCATACGAAATATAGTGACCTCCGCTCAGCATCCCAGAATGACACTAGACAAATCAATTAATTCTCATAAATGAAATTACATCAGTGCAAAGGAAGTTTGTAATATTAAAAAGAAAAAACATTATTTCACGCATAGATTTATCTCTAATTAAAAGGCAAATCATATCTAAGCTTAATTGTGCAGGGGGTAACACATACAAAACAACTTCAATTCAAAAATAAGTTTACGTTTAAATGCTTCGAATTAACAATAAATTTTTCTCCGTATTTGCCACCTAGCAACGTGATGTTTTACGCCCTGAGGCCGTATCCCGTGATCGAATATGAGAAAGTTGTGCACTGATCACATGTTATTGGCAACGTGTATTGAGCCAAACAGTTCCATTATTGAATTGATCGCGAGCCAATAGCACACTGAACAAGGCCTGTTTTTTAACCGTAACGCCGTAAGTCGTAAGCCGTTTGCCGTAAACCGTACGTAGCACAATGGTATCAAGACAAATTAACCCCCAACAAACTAAAACTTGGATACGCATTGCCCCACAGCGTAAATACGTATATCGTAAGAGTTAAGAATTCGCTTTCTCCAAACTTACCGAAATAGCGTATAGTCGATAACTGAAATCTTCATCGAAACTTCGTTCAGTTTCGTCTATCTCCACAGACTGTTGTAGATCGTCTAAATCGACGATTATTTCACTGGAAAGACGACTCTTTGCGTTGTGTCCACTTGAATTAGTACTTCCGACTGACTGCGTCCGACTTGACGAAGAAGTGGCCTCGGCGCCCAAGCAGTCCTAAAAAGGTTTGCATAATGAACGAATGAATGAATCAGGGAATCGAATAAATGAATCAGCGTTGGATTAATGAATAAATAAATAAATAAATGATTTGCACATAACATTGAACTGATGTTGGTTAGCAATGTCTTTAAAATTGAAATAAAATTTTGTCGAAGAAAGCGATGAAACTATGTTTACTAAACTGCATTGCAGTCTGCGATGTATTCTACAACATCCTTTAGCGCAATGGCATTCTACGACGATCAACTTTGAATAAAATTATCTGCTGATTTTGTTATAAACGCAGTGAATCGTAGTAGATTATTGATAAATGCACATACCACACTTTCATTCGATGTCTTGACGGTGACAAATTTGCCAGTCTTCCTTTCAGAAGGATTCCTTTTTCGCCGATCTCGCTCAACCAGATACAATGACGGATCAAAATTTTGCATCGAAAATTTCACGATTTTGTTCGATTTTATCCATCGATTATTCAGAAGTTGAAATCTCTTCAAATGGATTATCTACGGAAACAAACAAATTTAACTGACCGTCAATAACCATGTATTGGTCAAGACTAAGGTAAACGAGTCCAATTGTACGCAGGCGTGTGTATTGTGTCCTGGGCAATATCTGTTGACACAGAAACAAACACAAACTTAAAGAAGTTACAAAATTTAACATATTATCAATGGATTCACCTAAATCCAACATTGACATGTGAGAAGGAGATTTTCATCGATTATCGCTAATTTTTTCCAGTTAGCGTGCAGTATTCTCCATTTTTATTGGAATTCTCTGTGAGTTTTGCCCAAGATTGTAGTTTGAAAAATATTTCCAGAAATTTTTAGGGACGTTTGGTGAAGTTTCAAGTTCAAAAATAGTTCACAGAGCGGTTTAGAATCATTCTGAGTTCAAGTGAGAGAACAAGGAACAGAAGAGAAACAAACAAAAGATTGCTTTTTTTAAACATAATGCGATTTGTCACTGTAAAGAATAGATTTCAACACCTTAAACGCAGCCAAGAAAATCATAATAAACGAAATCAAAACTTTTGCTGTCTTTGTTTATTTTAATTTGGTTGAGTGCACTCAAAGTGTGGAATCTATTCTTTCAAATCGTAAATCGCATTGTTATGTTTGAAACCGCAATCTTTTGTTTAAGAAATTCCCCTTTGTTTACTCGAACTAATCCTAATTAATAATCGAACTAATTTATAATCCTCCATATAAATTAAAAGTCATACCAGAATAGGAGGCAAACTCCATAAACTGATTTTCTTCGCAATTTTCTGATGGCTCTTGCATTCTGAGCAGTACCTGAAGAAATGCAAAATGAATCTCTAATTAATATGAAATGGCCATTTCACCACTGGAGAAACTGTTGAGTATAGTAATCGATATTGATGAATATCGTAAAACTATCTAGAACTGTTGTACCTAGTTTAATCCTTTTGACGTGATTATAAACTGTAACCATTGTAATCCGTGCAGTACACAATTTTTGGTAGTTCGTCAAAGATGTTCTGTTTTTTTGGCGCACCCGGTAAGTATTTCCATGGTGTAAATATTTATAAACACGTGCCTGCAAAACTAAAATATGGATCGTACCTTCCCGAGCATTCAGCTGTTTTGGCAATAACCGAGAACAAGTTAACGCACAAATCTAGACAAGATTAAAATCGGACGGTTTTTTTAAACTTCTAGAGACGAATTTTACTTTATTTTACTCACCCGGCAAAACAGTACATCAACGGGAAAAGACTACAGTACATTAACTGCATAGAATGCATGCTTTTTCAACAAAAGATTACATAATCAGCCTGTTCCTCTCACGATAAAAACAATCGGGAAACCATTTAAAATCATCGAAATGCATCGAATTGCTTTCTGAAGAAACAACGCAGAAATTAGAAACAATACAATCACGATTGTTTGAATTGCCAAAGGAACAGGCTGACTTTTTTGGTAAAAGACTACATAGTTGGTAAAAGACTACATAATATTTCGGCGATATATTACAAAGCCAGCAAAAGACTAAACACTTTTTCGGTAAAAAACTACATAAGTACGCAATCAGAAAAATAAATTAAAAAACAATGCAGTGTTTCGTACAAAATACCATATAGCCCTACCATGTTTCATCATCTCCAAGCTCTTCCTCTTTCGTAAAATCTTTTAAACATTGATCAAGATTAATAGGCTCCCTCAGTCGTTCCATGCTTTCTTCTAAACTCGGATGGTCGACGAATAGTCTCTCTTGTCCTTGCTGGTAATTCAAATGCAATGTTGTTGGATCCCAGTCGATTGAAATACTTCCAGGAATGGTGCCGAGTTCAGACTCGTCGCATTCCAACGTGCAGCCGCGGCAAAACCTAAAAAATCGACGAGTATGAATAAAAAAGAGGAAAATATTGATATTACACTGTCATGGGGGTCTTGAAATTTCTATAAGCCTGTTAGGGGGTTCTTTAACTGATTCGGCAGATATTAGAGGGGTCCAAAAAATTTGCCATGTCAAATAAATTTCTCTTTAATAAGACCAAAACGTTTAAAAAATTCTTTATTAACAGAAAAACAAATCGCAAAAAAAGAGTAGAGTAGTCTAAGTTGGCATTTCTAGCATACTAGTAATTGTAATCGGTCTGGCACATGACTTTTGGTGGCCTGATGCTTTGTGTGTTTCTCATTTTTTATAGCGCACCCAATAACTAAAATTTCAAATTCTCCAAAGCAATGCCCTTTCTTCAATATTGAAAGAAATTATATTTTTTTCGTATTTATCCATGATGGACACTCAATAACGTATACTACTGATCTTCAGGGAGCCTGATAAAAACAGCTAACAATGCTATACTTAATATACATATATACATTAAATTATCTCGTTTAAAGAATGAAATAACACTTAATACTTTATAAATAAACACAAATTTTCCGTCTATTAGGTTCTAACAACTGTTGAGGCATTTTGGTTGTAACAACTGTTGAGGCATTTCAAGCTAAAAATGCATATTATTCAACGTTTTTGAAAACCTCTTTGAAATAAAATTTCAAATTTCCCAATTTAAATTTAGAATACTTTTTTACAATGCCTTTTTAAAATTCCAAACAATTTCCCAACATGAATCCAACAATCTAGCAATCCAGCAATCTAGTAATCCAACAACATGCAACAATCTAGCGATCCGACAATCTAGGAATCCAGCAATCAAACAATCCAGCAATCTAGAAATCCAACAATCTAGGAATCCAGCATTCTAGCAATCCAACACATAAAACAACATGCATTCCACTTCTGCTTCAAACCCACTGAAAATTTAACACTTCCGCACAGCAGCAGAGCCAATGGCTGTTACTCGTCTTGCAGCCCAGTAGGACAGATCGTTCCCTGAAGAACCATTTTGCTCTCACCCAGTCTTTCGAATCACTCTCACCCAGTCCTTCGAATCACTCTCACCCAGTCCTACTTTTGCACCATACTGAGTTAAAAACAAATTAATTTGAAAAACACACTTACTTGTACCACGGGCAAGAAGAACAGAATTGGCCATCTCTTTGCACAGTTTTCAATTCGAAAGGATACTTCTTGCTACAAAATAAGAAAGTTAAAACATTTGAAAATATGCACTGCTGAAAGTTAAGTACAACAATTTAATCCGTTTCTACTCGTGAAAATCATTGAAAAGTGGGTTTGTCGAAGTGCACTTGTCACAAGAGAAATTCTGTGTGCCGTATAAAAAATTAGGGAGTTTATGATGAATACACACGATGGCAACTGCAATTTCAAATTTGCTTTGTTTCAAATTAGACAAACTTATTTAGATTTTTTTTACGCTATATTTTATACCCAAGAGACTGTGTGGCGTTCTCGCCATTGAAATCCAGAAAGTATAAAGTTATGTTTATACATTTTCTGAAGAAATACGAAGCAAGCCTTGAGTTGATCAAGAATGTTTTAATCTTTTGTAGGCAGTTAAAAGTAGGCTGTTTCTCCTTGAAAATGCATTATAAGATTTGTAGTTTTCCCCAAGTCAGGAGGTTGCCCAGGCCCGTTCCGTGGGCTGGGCCAAAGACGGGAAGGGACGGAGCAAATTTTAATCACAAAAGTTGCTCTGGACGGAACCCAAATGATTTGGATGGGATGAATGGATGGGATGAATGGATGGGAATCTTTGCTAGAGTCCATTAAATGGCTGATTTTGACCATTAAATGTCCATTAAATGGCTGAAGTATGACAAGATCTTAAGAGTGTATGAGGCAAAAAATGTATGGAGCAGAAAATGAAAAAAATATTTTCATCGGGGCCAAAATTTAATGAAAAAAGCCAGCCTAATGCTAGCAAAATTCTGCACAGCGGTTTAATGGTATGCAGCACCACCGCTGTCGATCTTAAACTCCCAATTATCCGACATAAACTTAAAGAATCTTTTACCTGCCAGCACTGTCTCTCCTCTCTGATGTCGCCGAAACAAATCTTTGCACATGTCGCCATACATCTTCGTATATTTCTCTTCGCTTCGTTAATTTCGAACAACTTATCAAAAGGGAAACACCAAATAAAGAAGATCGGAATTTTTGCCATGACAAGAAATATGCATCCATTTGTACCTGCGGTCACAAAAACAAAACAATTCCTACGATTAATTATAACATAACATGTCCCAACAGGTTTGTTGCCAATCAAGTTCATTTTTACGTTGCCACGTACAGGAAGGGCTAAATAGTGTTGAATTTATCGTTTTTTTTGCGTCGTTCCCGTTTTTTATTTTATTATCTATTTCGTCGCAAGCATCCATGGATCGAACGAGCAGCCTGTAATGGTGTGACCAGGGGCGGCAGGGAGAGAAAATAAAAAGGTATTTGGCTTCAGGTGGGTCCGGGCGTGTGCCCCCGGAAAAAATTTCTGTCCACGCCCTTCAGTTTGGCTTAAAAAACAATAAAATATAACTTTCATTTGGAATAGTGTTATTAATACTGTACAATTTACTGAAATTTATTAAAAAAGTAATTTTAATATCATCACCTAGCACAAAATATATTTTTTAGAATATAGTTCAAATCATATGATACTAATTACTTGGCCTTAAACCTCGTCACGTCTCTGGAAAAAACCTGTCCTGTCAGATATCACAATAATCAGTGCTCTACTTGCAAAAGAACAATCTAGTAATGATGTTTATAGTAAGTAGTAAAAATCCTAAAATTTAGGAGTGAAAAGTTATTAAGACCTTATCTATTTTTCCCGAGTTATAGTGAGTAATTAACGACTGTCTTGGAAACAAAGCATAAGAGCGTTGCGACATAACTGTCAATTGTATCAAGATTAATAAAACAAGAAACCAATATTTCTGCCTCCACAGCCGCTAAGATATGGCCTATATGCATATTCGTACTGGTTTTTTTGTTTGTTTTTTTAATTTTCCATTACTATATAAAATAAAGTAGATTTATTTTTGAAAATAAATAGATATTCACGAATACCTTGAATACCTCCAAGCGCCGCCCCTGGGTGTGACCTTTTCTGAAAACACATTACTATGCACATTAATTGAAGCAATGTCAAATATTTTACCAGCATGTTAAAAACAATGTAACCTTGCCGGTTTAAAGGCGACCCGGTTTTGATGAATGGTATAAGATGTTATGATAAATCAACAAATCAAGTTATTGCAAGTTCTCTGCAAATTTTATATGGTTATAAATGTTCTATAAATAGGATGCAAAATATAATTTGTTGCAGTAAACGATTTAAAATACAGTTTTTAAATTCAAATTAGAAAGTTTTCAAAGGTATAGATAAAATATAGGTTTTTCAAGTCGAAATTACGTCAACAGTCCTCAATGTTACCAAAATAGCGACAGTTTCTGTAATTAATTTAGTCATTCTAACGTTAGCAGAAAAACAAATTATTGAAATTTTCAATTAGAAAATTTCGTCCAGAAAAGTTCGCCAAGAAACATTTCGTCATCAAAAATTTAGTCTGGAAAACTTCGCCCAGAAATACTCTGAACCCAAAAGCTTAGCGAAATTATAATTGCTGGTAAAAAGTTTCAGATAGAAATTAAAAAAAAAAATTAACTCACATTAATCGAAACTTAAATTCAGCGAAAAACAGTCGAGGCATTTATTTCTTTCTCATACCAAAGTCATTTAATTATTTATGCTAAACGCAGAACAAGATTGATTAAATTCACCGACCCTTTTTACAAACAATTTGCTGTAACAAAATACAGAACAAACTAAGAATCTACCAACCATTTTCCGATGAATAACAACAACAACACCATTCCCATCCTCGCCAATTCCATCGCAGAGGCATTCCGATGAAAACTCTGCATTCAAAATTTCCGTCTTTGGGCAACCATTGGTTATATTTTGAGATTCCTCTTGCGCAGGCACCACTCCGTTGGAGCGTTTTTCAAGTTTTCGGAAAGATAAAATTTTCGATTTTTTTGGAGACTTGGGTGATCTCCCTGGAGACCTGTTTCCTTTGATTGACAGACTGTTTATGTTGCGCGACGAGCCACCGAGCACAGCGGGTTCAGACAACCGGCTGGTTAGTGTCGTTTTATCCGTTGACAAGCCAGCAGAAGAACTGGAGCGTTGTGCAAGCAGTAGCCGAGGAGACACGTTCAGTTTTGTTTGTGGCTTCACTTCGTAAGCGTAAAGAATACCAGTCACGTTTTCTCTGAGTTTCTTCGAGTCTGGTAAGAATGCCTAAATAAAAAAATGAGATATGTGAAAGGTTTTTAGCACTCATTAGTGGAGAAGAAAACGCCGAGAGATCCAAAATAACTACGCACATTTGAACAATCATTCGAATGTCTAAATAAGAAATTTAAAAATTATTTTTAGCAACCATGAGAAAGACCAAATGATAGAATATGTAGATAAAGTATGATAGATAAAGTATGATAGAATCTTTATTTGTTCTATTAGAAAAGTATATTTCATATACAAATTACAATATTTTATTTTACATAACTGACCAAAATCAAGCAAGATTGGTAACAAAATCGATACACAGAAATATCGAAAATTTGCACCTGTTAATTTTTTTAAATGTCAACAAAGAGAACAAAATTTTTCTGTATTGAAAATGTCAAAATTTTAAATATCTGTAAAAATTGTACTTACCGATATTAAAGTCCCAAACGTTTCGGCAATAACCAACTGACTTTCCGGGATGCCGCTCAGCTTACCGAGTTCGGTCTTCAACGTTTTCACAGTCGCACCATTGCAAAGTAGCAAGCCATACCGAACTGGAATTGCACCATCCATTGTAAATACTGCAAGCAAAAATGCAAATAAAATTAAACCATTCACGTCCGGGTTTGTTTGCAACCAAAAGGCAAATTCTGGAAAAGATTTTCCAGGTGGCTAATTTTATTTCTTTTTTTAAATTTTGGGGTGGAGGCTTATTAAAAATTAACAGCTCTAGGGTGGGGACTTATTCAGGGGGGGGGGCTAATTCGAGGATTTACAGTCATTCAAAAGATTCACATTAATTTAAAAATCTAGCTCAATAACAAATTAAATTAAAATAAAGTTTTAGTATACCTCCTAAAAAAAATGACGTTTTACGTTGTAGAGCAATGGGCCATATGGCCCTTCCCGGGTGAAAGAGCGCACACCCAGATCTATACACAGTGAGGCAAATCAAACATACAATGCGCCTCCCTATTTTTCTTTCTCGTGCTGAGAAAAGTTTAAACTGCTGCTATATAGGCTGCTGACGTCAGATCGGAATCTGGCTTTTTATTAGGCATTTTCGTCTAGTCTGTTGATTCCATATCAAAAATGTTCTCAAGTTCATCTGCCATATTAATTGCAATGGAGCCGTGAAAAACAATTTATTGATCCTTCCTTCACTTCACACTCACAACCACAAACTCCAAAAAACAAACTTTCAGACCAGTTCCTTTGAGAAACTGACGTTGAATCGGTATCAATTGTTAAATCTACAGCGCAATTGGCTGCAACAACAGCAGTAGCCTTTGAAATCATACCAAAAACCAGTTTCTCGATGAAAAAAAAACAATTTTGAGGTACTGTTTCCTATGCACTATTTACTTTACGCTCCTGCCCAGGGTCCTATAAGTCGGGTGCGGGGAAAGGAAAGAAAACCATTGGAAAATTCTCCTACATTCATACAAAATTCTGAGACTAAATCACATACGTTGATCAAATATGCAAATCTCCTAAGTCATACTCACCCACGATTTCAAGATGCAAAGAATTTTCCATTGGAATAGGCAAAGACAGAAACGTGTACGGATCGAACCTGACACTACAGTTTCCACAAGCCAAACATCTCACCTGTGATTTCAACTGAAGAAAAAACAATATGTTTGTTAATATGTAAATGAAGAAATGATAAACTGGGCTTCTTACTAAAGCGGCAAAATGTAGTCAATGCTAAACTAGGACTTCGGGCACTGAGAAAGATTCAATAGGAGGGGGGGGGGGGGTGATCAAACAAATATTTAAATGAACAACGCACCCAAAAAACTAGAAACACAATAAGAACCCGCCAATAAGAAATGAGTTTCTGAAAAATAAGTCTGTGCGGTTTTTTAATATTTTGGCAAGTTAGATATAGTTGGGCTGATGTATGCAGCCAATAATGTGATAGAAATATCTCTTCTCTATTATCTGAAATAATTTCCATAATTAAAATTAACTCTTTTAATCAATTTTCAAAAATCAGCCTTTGGATTCTTAAGTCATTTGGTATAGGCGAGATCTTACTATATTTGAAAGATTTATTATTTTGTTGAACACGATTGAACAAGACTTGAAAAAGTAGCCAAACAAACTTCAAATTAAAAAATCTTCACAAGACAATTTAATTCCTCTATCAAAATCATGTGATTATTTCATGTGCTCACTTTCGAGGGACTTAGCCGAGCCACTATGTATTTGAAAAACTTCACGTGGTCACCTGGGTAAATTTCCAGTTACGTTTAGATGATCTGCAATTGCATTGGTTAATTCTCTTCAAATATGCGATTTGCTTGACCGAAGCTATGACATCGTATTAACTTAAAATACGAAAATAAATCCCCACCTGGCCTTGGAATAAATCAACAATGATAGATTCGTTTCGTTTTCTGTGATTTTCCCAAGCTTCTTGTGCGACCTCTTTGTCTGGCCTCCCGTTGCTGTCTTTCAACTCAATGTAAGGTTTGTCGTGAACCCTATCGTATAAAATAAAACAATGGTGATTGAGTAAAAAACACAGCCTGTTAAAGAAAATCAATGAGGTTCAAAGTGGCGAACGCCATCAAATTGAGCAATCTAAAAATAAATAAAGCAACTCCTCTAATCAAATTTAACAAACTGAAGGTATTTGTTTATGTGAAAACTTTCAAAGAAAAAGTCATCAGGTCCGCTTTACTGTATACCACAACTGCAGTTTATTGCCCCTCGTATCCATATATTTACTTTAAAGTTCTTGAAATTTTTCAACTTTTTGTCATGCCAGGACGATGCAGGGCTTTTCCTTTAATTGGAAAATGCTTTTAATTGGAAATTTTTTTTTTAATTGGAAAATGCTTTTAATTGGAAAATGCTTTTATTGGAAAATGCTTTTAATTGGAAAATGCTTTTATTGGAAAATGCTTTTAATTGGAAAACGCTTCGTATTGGAAAATAATTTTAATTGGAAAACGATTATTGACAGAGCTTTAAATTATCTTCTGGCTTGGAGACATTTTGGCTTTCCTAAAAAAATTGCTTTTTAAATAGCTAAATGATGAGTGGAAAATTAGGCCGATGCTACTAACATTGCAGTTATTTCTGTTATTGCAGTTACATTGCAGTTGTTACATCGTAGTTCGTCAAAAGCAAGTTAACGTAAAGTATAGCAACAAGCGTGTATTGTTAGGCTTGGGTGTTTCAAAAAGCTATCCAGTTTCAGTTCGTTTCAGTTTAAGCTAGTTGTTTTTACCCAGGTTTAATTCAAAGTTTAGTTTATAATATTGCAGTTATCACGAACATGTATAAAGTAAAATAAATAAAATGAAAAATTTACCTGTTTAAATCTTCGTGAAGACCATCCAACAAAAAGGACAGTAGTTCCTGTAAAAATTCATCAAATAGCAATATTTTTAACAAATATATATACAATGAGTCTTTATTCTTTAGCCAATAACATGTAATTATTCAATTATTGGATAAATATTCTTCCAAATTTGGAATATTTTATTGAGTAGACGAATCTTAAAAATAATTATGTGTATATACACTTTGTTTTGAAACACTTCATGTGTTTCTAGTATACATTGCTCTAACAAAAAATAAATCCAAATTAAATTTTTAAAAATATCGGTGAAAAACACAAGAATTAAATTGCCAATAAAATCAAAAGAAAACTAAATACATTTATATATATCAAAAACTAGTTTACTGAGAATAAAACACATTTACCTGGGCGTCGTGTTGTTGAAATCCATTAAACCGTGGAGCGTATTTTCCAATTGTCCACTACAAAATATGCAAGAGAAAATGAAATCAGAAAAACGTAGAAATCCTCGTAAAACAAAAAATATTGAGAAATATATCTGACACGTTTTGCCTGATGCTATTGTAGATTTCACGGGATACCCATAATACGAAACCGTTTTCCCTCTGATAAGCTTTAATAAATAAATTTTAATAAGTTTTAAAAAATAAGGTTAATAAATTTTTCAAAAAAAAAAAGGAAATTACTTGGTAGACACTGTGGTACGTTTCGACATCAACATTCTACTGCATTTTTTTGTAAACAATGATCTGATGGAACAGAGGCAAATTTGGTAACAATGGTGAAATTGCCACACCAATTTCAAAACGATTAGCCATCGAAAACAAAGAAAATTGTTTCAAGCAGAAAATCAAAACAAACAAAGCCATGTTTTAATTTTCTGCTTGAGAGAATTCACTTTGTCTCGAATAGCTAATCGCTTTGAAATTGGTGTGTCAATTTTATTATTGTTACAAAATTTCTCTATTCTCTGATGGATGTTTACCTTCTGTTATTTGTTCAACGTGCATTGTTTTCCATTGCAAAATATAATGTTGTCAGGAAAGAATAAGTTGCAACAAGACTTACCCGTAACCTCACTGGGGCAATACTGCGATAAACGCCATTCCAAAGATCATGCACCAAGTCGCCATATCTTTTTGCAAGAATTCCTTTCAGGCCCAGGGGATTGGTTCTACAAATCATTGACAAAAAGTAACCACACAAGCAAGAGTTTAAACAATGAATGAAAAGAACACAGCTATTGAAGAGTCCTCGTTCTAAAGTGATTATCCCTCGAGAACAAAACTCTCTCAACTGGAAAATGAAAACATCTCCTCCGCAATATTGTTTGTTTTCGTTTTCCAGTTGAGAGAGTTTTATTTTGTTTTCGTGGAATAATCGCTTAGAAACTAGTGTGTCAATTTTACAATTGTTACAAAATTCGTCTCTCTTATGTTCTGACAGTAACATGCATAAGGTTTTCGTTTGGTCGCTTAATCGAATGATTATACGAAGTAATCCGGCTTTCCAGCCACGAGAAAAACTCCAAATGTCCACGACTGATTCCATGTTTTGCTCTTTATAGAAATAGTAATTCTGTAAATCTAAAATCTTTTTCAAGTGTTTGAGTAAAAAAAAACAAATAACAAAAGGCCTAAAATATCATTATTTGCATAAGGAGAAAAGCATAAACTGAAATCAATCGTTGACTGTTGCAGTTTCCTATACCTCTTAAATCCTTATTTCAAAGCCCAAACAATGCACGATTATTTATTCATAAGCAACTGTATTGAAGTTCGTTTAAAAATTAAGCAGCTTCACTTCTGAGATAAGATAGAAGTAAGCAACTTACAAAAGACAAATAAGTAACTTTTAATTGGAGCAAGCTCTTGTGCTTTCGTAGGAGGGCACTGTGGCCGCGAAAGAGACTGTTTATTCAATTTCAATTCAATTTTATTTGCAGAATACAATCTTACTACATGATAATGATATAAAAGAATACAAATTTGTATTCTACGCGACCTAAGGGAAGCAGAGCTTATCTAGCCTAGGCCGCAAATTTAAGCCCAGTACTATTTTCAATTCTAAACTTGTGAAAGGGTTAAAGCTTTTTGTTTCGCCCGATTGATGCTTCTGTGACCATCTAATTCAGAAAAACAAAACTGCTTACTTATTAAGCTCAAAAAGATGAAGTTTTCCAAGAAAGTATAACGTCAATGGGTAAGTATTGCTGATGCATTGAACTGCTGAGTTCATGAAACAAGTATTGCCAAGATTGTGAAGACCAGTTGCACCTTTTACCAATGGCCCTGAAAAATACGAATCAATTCGTGAGAAACTTAAAAACCTGTCACCTGAATACAACATGTTGTGTTTTCTTTATTTACCAAACACTCTTTAAAAACTGCTCTTCTCTAATTACCACTCCCTTTTTTCCAAAATATTGATGTAAGCTCTCACTCCCTAACAATAATATATCAATACAAAGGAAAACTTTGTTGAAAGTTTTGTATATATTTGTGTCAGCGGCCACTCTCTATTTAGCGCCTCCTCCGATTAGCAACCAGGGTATTTCAGTTTTATAGCGGGTAGCAAATAATTTTTCGGCGAGGCGTGATTGGCTCGAATTTTTATCCGTGCAACGTAAAAATGCCAATCAAAGCCAGTATGTGAAGCATGGCTGGACATAATCTTTCCCCGTGAAACTTGAAAAACTATATTCTTTAAATTTTGCTGGTATCTTATTTCACCTCTGAATTATCCACTACTTGGCATGTGTATCATATCTCAGCAGGGAAATGTATTTAAAATGGATCTTACAAACTTAATATTCCTTAGATGTAAGGTACTTGCCTTTATAAACATGTTTTATGTTTCTAGACATTTATTATCCCATTTACGTGGCTCAACTGCAAAGTTGTTCATGAATGTAACTTCTCAAAAACAAAATGCAGCCAAGTTTCAGTTGATTTACGGGGATTTTGCAAACAAAATTACTTCATCAAACAACACCACCAAATAGTGGATAATCTTGAAAACGATAGATGATGTCAGAAACATATCAACGGCATTCCTCATCATAATTTACATAAACACAATCGTGTCAAATAGTCACTTCGTAGGGCAATCTCAATTGTTCAGTTTTGACACTTAACCCCTAACTTCACCCAAAAATTAAAAAAATATTATTCAATTTTTAGAAAGTTGTTTCCAATGAAAAAAAAATTTCAAACAATTTTGTAAGTAATTTCAATGCGTCATATGATTCTTATAAGAAGTAAAGCAAACAATGAATGCACACACCTGTGTTTGATCTTTCTCGAAAATTCTTCGTAGCGACCAACGAATTCATTTCTTCAGGCCAGCTCATATCTCTGTTACGCACTGAAAAATACACAATATAAAAACATGAAAAACGAGAACGTCACGAGAGCATAACGAGAACGTCACGAGAGAAAAAAAAAAATTAATTGATAATACAACAAACTCGATACAAATGAACAATTTCGTTTCGTACAAAAACAAAATTAAACAAAAAATGAAGTTGCCTTTTTATTCAAAATAATTCTACCTTCAATTAAAATCGGATGTCCATCTTTGATGCCACAATTTTCTAACATTTTGTTTTCCTCTTCAAGCAGAACTGGGTAATGCTGAAAAAGCAGAAGAATACAGTGCAATAGAAGCATACCAATGATAATACATAAAATGTAACAACAATAGATTGTTTACGCAGTGTCAGAGGTACTTTTTCTTACTTACGTAAACTTAAACGTATTCTCTATGAATATACATTTCACCAGGTGCAGTATAAATCCGTTTAGGAACCTGTCTTTAAGAACTTGTTTAAGAACTTGTTTAAGGACTTGCTTAAGAGCTTGTTTAAGAACTTGCAAGCTGAAATACTTACATTCGTTCTACCTGGTGACCCTAAAAACTCTGTTTGCATGGATGTCGCTCAAATTGTGCATAAAACGATGTCCGAAGAACAAGAGCAGATTTTTTAACAATAGTGAAATCGACACGCCAATTTCAAATGATTAACCATTCAAGACAAAGCGAATTCTCTCAAGCATGTTTTGATTTTCTGCTTGAGAGAATTCGCTTTGTCTGCGCTCGCTAATCATCTTAAAATTGGCGTGTCACTTTCAGTATTGTTATAAAATCTGCTCTTGTTCGTCCGAAAGGCAAACTTAGAGTTTGAGGTATCACCCAGTAAACTAAATTTCGCGAGCTTTAAAGTAAATCTGAGAAAAATTATTTATTTTCAATCCATGTTTTGACATTAAAACAACCTAATTGCTATAATGGGGTTTTTGGAGCTTAAAATTTGAAAAAAATTTACTGGCCAAACTCCCCAAGTCGATTTTGGAACGAGCGGGTTGGTGAGAAAAAATGGACTGGAAAGGAATGGCGTTCCTTGAAAGATCACAGATGAGGCTATTTAAATTACAGTTTTGGCCATGTAAACGTGATTGCAGACGACTGGGTGATATCCCAAACTCTAAGTTTGTCATTGGCACACCGTTTTGAGTATAATTTTGAATTGCTAGCCATACGAATTTCGAGCTATAGCCCTGGAAACGGAGATAGTATTATTTAGGTCAGCGTGTGCTAACTATGAAAAATATATTGCTTAAGTCCTGAAGACATCGTTGAATGAATGAATAATATAGTATAAGTAAAATTAAATATTTGAAGTTCACCACTCTCTGAACTACTGAGCTAAGGAAGGTTTTCAACTTAAGAGCCTAGTAAAGTTAAATTTCATAATGTATTTTCATATATGCGGGTTTTTACACTGGCCCTGAATAATAAACAAACATTTATCAGTCATACAAAATCAGCGCCCTCTAGAAACTGTCTCAACATACAAGACAATGTTTGTTGAAGTAGCCCTGTATGCCAGGGCGAAATACTAGCAACCAAAATATTGTTGAATTTATCTTTTTTTGCGTCGTTCCTGTTTTTTTATCAAGGTTTTTACGCCATCTGAAAAATAATATTAAAAAGTGCCCTAGCTTTTACACTAAACAGTAAACCAACACTCGTAGACAAAACAGCAGAAAAACAACTGTTCATATATACACGACAATACATTGTTCCATACAAAATGCTACATTGTACCATACAAAATGTTACATTGTACCATAAAAATGTTACATTGTACCATATCAAATGTTACATTGTACCATATAAAATGTTCTTTAAAATAATATCCTAGCTTTCATACGAAAAAAAAAGGAATATCAAGCACTTACATCCTTAAAATCCCATAACCTTAAATCGTCAATTCTGATTTTCAATCTGCTGCTGATGTACTCTTGGATCTGAAAAATCAAAATCAGTCTCATGAAAACATCTACTTCGCAACATTGTTTGAGAGAGTTTTGTTTTATTCTCGAGGGATAATCGTTTTGAAACTAGTGTGTAAATTTCACTATTGTTACAAAATTCACCTCTGCTATTTGTATGCGATACTACGCACCTTAAAAATTGCAAATCTAAATTTACAAGAGTTAGCTTGAGACCTTCATTTTACACCAGCCCTTCACGGTGACCTAAATGGCGATGGCGTCTACAATTAATTTGGCTTTGCCGTGATATTTCAATTCTGTTCAAAATTTATTCATAAGCTATATATATCCTTGTTACAGTGTATATTTTTTATATGACGAAGGGGGAGTTTTTAGCTAGCCTTGGGCCGTTTACAATCAACATAACGAATGATAAACCATGATAAATAAAGATATACAAATAGTTTATTATCTATTCATAATACAACATAAATGTCAAAAGTAGTACAACGATTATATTTGATTATATTTATTAATTATAACAGTAATTTCACAATTATGAAGGTAACGGATATAAGAGAAAAAAAGAAACAGAATTTTTAAGATGGGTAACAAAATAAAAGTTTAATGATTTTTCAAATGTCGATACTTTTTTTTAGACACACGGTATACTGAAAGCAATTGATACTCTTCTAATCACGTTTAAATGTTGTTAAAGGCTGTCTTTATTTTATTTTTTCAAACCTTTGAAACATATGGCTGCTTGACCCAAAAGATATCTGATTATGCCCATTATGAACATTAAGATATAAAAATTTTATGAACACCATAACGTCACAGCACAATTACAATTATACCTGCTTCATGGTATTTTTCTTGCTAAAAGAGCCATAATACAGCAAAGTGCGTCTCGGTGGAGCCAAAATCGGAGATTGGGTGTTATTTTGTGAATGAGATTGAAAAGGAAAATGGGCGATACCAAATGACTGTAATGATAATGGCATATGCCTCGGTGGAGGAGCGTGTCGGTACAAATGCAGTTGCAGTGGATACAACTCCAGTGAAAAGGTAGAGTCTTTAAGATTTGTGATAATGACCTACGAAAACAAAACATATTAGTATAAAGAGAATTAAAGTTTATGTTTAGCTAGAAATAGTTTGGAAAGAGGCTTAGCTAAATAAGAACAAGTCCAAATGTTGTAATAGTGGATACAAAGAAGATCAAATTTATGTTTAGCTAGAAAAAAAAAATAGCAAATATATCTCCAGTGACAATGACAAACAGATTCATTTGTTAAAAATAAGAGAAGTTGAGAAAGAAATCTAGTTAAAAAAAGACAAGTATATATTTATGTAATTGCAGCGAACATAACTCGAAAGATCAGCTTGTTAAATTGTTGAAAAATAGAATAAATTTAAAGAGAAGTTTAGCTAGAAATGTTTGCAGAAGAAAAAAAAGTGGAAACGTACCTGTCTCGGTAGCGCCACGTTTCCTCCATACCAGTTATAAAGGGCTCTCCAAACAAGCTCTGGCACGATTTCAAAATCTTTCCCTTTGAAAACGTGTGGTTTTAACCTCCCGCCTTCTCCAGTTAGATTGGATAGCTGGAAAACAAAAATTTAGAAAAAAAATTAAATTTATTATCAAAAATATCACCGGGGGGTTGCTCTCATATATGGGTAAACGGAGAGATCGCGAAATCCCTGGACAGGGAGTGATTTCCCCTGGACAGGGAGTGATCTCCCCAGTGTAGTGATTTTACTCTGCAGTTGGATACATTTTGAATTTGCTAAAATTAATCCCTGGAGCAAAACTCAACTCAGTGGGGCAGTATCACTTAACTTGAGTATATTTTTGGGTCTGGAATTTCGATTAGATAATAAATTTTTGGGTCTTAAAGTTTTAATTAAAAAATATAAAAATTTGAAAATCCTATATTTTTGGGTAAAACATTAAGAAATAGCATATAAATGTTTATAAAAAGATTTTATAGGCAACAAATTTGCATTAACCATAACATGCTATTATATGCTATTATATTTTTGGGTTTGAGTTTTCGCTCTCAAGATTTCCTCGGACATGTCCTTGCCCGAGTTAGATGACATTTACTGCCCCCTGAAGGGGGGGGGGGTAAAATGCACTAAGATGTGAATATATGTTTACCTTTTTATTCTCATTCAGTTCGAGTAAAACGTTGTTATCGATTGCCCCCGGATAAACAAATGACGTCAGTTTTGCCACTTTACCATTCGAAGCATCAGTTGGCTCAACTTGCACTTGCGTCGCCGAGACAGTTGATCTTTTCGCAGCAAATCCATTCGACTCGACGCTGAGCCGATGTCCACGGTCGCTGAGAGATTCGCCTTGATCGTGTACCAACGTGGGTGCGTCGATATCGATCCAAGAGCCAGTATTTGAACCAGTCGATATGAGAACTTTTCGTGAAAAAGTTGACGAACTCGTAGGCTCCTCGGGCTAACGAATAGGAAAGCAAATATATCAAAAATATGAACATTGAAATAAACACAATAAAACAAGACCAAATATGAAATATCAGATTTTAAAAACAAACATGAAATATGAAAATGAAGCTTTCAAACCAGAATCGATAATCTTGTCAGTATCTCTATAAAAGTATTTTGAATTTAAAAAGATCTTCAAGTGAAGCAAAAGATTCAATTATTAAACAATATTAACCATATTGATCTATAAAAAGATTTTTCCAAGCTAAATATATTCATATTCTCATTGTTATATCAATATTTTATTGTCATTTTCTTTAAAAATTTGTATACTTTATATTTAACGACCCAAGCTAATATGCAAGCTTTTTTCTTGGCTCGTACGGAACATATGTTTTTTCTTATATCTTTGATGTCATAAAAAAATGGCAACAGGTTTAATCAAGGCTAATGCTGAGAAAATCGCTCAAATCCACCAAAAATTATTTTTTAAGTAATCCTCGATAGCTAACTTGAAAATAAAAATCTGGTTTGTTGATATTGGTTGTTTGAGAATTCAGATA
>JAYJMH010036322.1:0-15979 GCA_036873815.1 Phacellophora camtschatica
AAAAAGGTGTGGCCCCCAAAAAAGTGGCACGTCACCCCCACGCCCCCCCCCCCTCTTTTCTGAGCATCAGTCAGATTTTTCCCTGCATCCGCCTCTGGACGGTCTTCTGCTTTCTGTTGCTCCCTTCTTCTTTCTCTTTTCTTCCGCAGTCTTTTCAGCTTGTGGGTTGATCTTCCGTTTAAAAACATTAACATTGGTAATGATAGACGATTCCATCTTCTCTACTGGATGAATTGTGTTCTCCAAATTTACCTTATTGGAGTCAAGAAATTTCAACTCACTTGCTTTCCATGATTTTACATTCATATCCTTGTCAAAAAGACTTGTGCGCAAATCACAAATCTCTTTTACTGCTTTTGAGACATCTGCAATAAGATTCTCTAAATCTTTATTAACTGATTCAGCTTTATGAATAGATCCACTTCTTATTTTTCACCAGGTATATACCGGGTGTCCCAAAAAAATGGTAATATGTTTGATTAAGGCTAGTGCTGTGATGAATCCTATATAGTTAACTTATAAATAAAAATCTGGTTTGTTGATATTAGTCGTTTGAGAGTTGAGATAGTAAAAATAAAAGTTCAAATTCAAGTTAACAACCAACAGATGAATAAAGAGGTAAGCATTTTGTTTTAACGTGCGCGGTCAATCGCTCAAAAATTGTTTACATTTTCGACAGATGCCCTTACTTTCCGAGATCCCCAAACCGCCAGAATTTCCGCCACTGTTTGAACATCACTCCCACCAACGAAGGGCGCAGAAATGGTAAATATTTCGTAAATATTCATAAATTGAACAAAAGATCTTTTTAAAAATGATATTTGGTTTTGTCTGAATTACAACAAACATATACAGGCAACAAATGTTCAAAAATGAAGGGAACATTGGAACATGACGTTGTTTTGTAAGGGAACATGGGAACATTGACCGTCCTGTGTGAGACTCTGTTTTTACAAGATTCATTCAACCTTTGATTCCAATTCTTTGCAAAAACTAAACGTATTTACTATCAACATTTTATTGTAATCAAAGTATTCAAACCCTCAAATAAAACTTCCTGAAATTTTATTTGAGGATTGAAATATGCAATATGAATTATGATCAAATTAACAAAACAAGTGCTTGAAAATAACTTCACAACAAATTTCATTCAACCAAAAACAATTGATAATAACAAGCAACATGGGAAACCTTCACCACATTTTACAAAAATGCAGAATTCATTTTACATGATTCACTTTTTGTTTTACAAAATTCACTTTTTGTAATTTTTCATGCACATGGATAGACAATGGAATATGTGAATTTGGGATATTTTCATTCTTAATTTTTTGTTTTCATTTCCTCTTAGAATAGAACCATTCATGAATAAAAACAGCTGCACAATTTTCATAGGAACACCAATAATCCTAGAAAAAAGTCCTTGAGACAAACTAAAAAACTGACCAATCCTGACGAAAACTTAAACCCATGTCAAAGAAATGAATGGTTGTCTTCCAAATAAACCCCCCCCCCCTATTCAGTGTTGTTTTTCTTGCCTCTTAGGGTAGTACTGTGACAGAAAACCTGACTAACCTAAAACAACATTGAATACGGAGGGACGGGTACAATCAAATAATAACCCACTAATATCTTGGAAAACGATTTTTGTCTCAACAATTTTGTCTAAGATTGTAGCTTCAATTTCAACCTAGATTTCTTCTTATTTCTGCAATGTTGCCACCCCCACCTAAAACTACGAAGTAAAAAGAAAAGAGGGGTCTTCTGTGCGGACACGGACCCTAGCATGTAATTTTTGAGATACAAAAATTGACCAAATCTCAGCCAGCCGTTTCTTATGAACATTATTCTTATAAAATAACATATAGTCGAGACAGACATATAACAAAGAACAGTATTATATTTCATTCTTGAAGCTCTTTTAGGCCAAGTAATAAAATGCTTCGCTGCTCGCCACTGTCTGTTCTAAATTTTCACTCCGTGCGAGGTTTCTTATTATTTCGTTAGTTTTTTACTTTCGAGGGCACTTTAGAAGTTCAGTAATTATTTGCCATTTAATCGCAAAATATTTTTTTTGGATGTGTCCAGCCCTCTCAAAAGAGTCAATTAAGTAAGTATTTGGTTCAGATTTCAAATATAGCTTTGTGTCTTTGCTAACGTTACTTTAAGAAAAATAAAGTTTATATTTTAATTTAATTTTAATTTTTTTCCTTCCACCTGTTCCACATTCCGTGTTTTTAGTGTGGTTTAACAGTGACAAAAATGAAAATACGGAATGTAGGACAGGTGGAATAAAAACAAAACCAAAATCGGAATGAATATAAACTTTACTTTTCCTAAAGCCCGTGATATTACTGTGGAAAGGCAGATGAGATGACCTTCTTGATTTGTCGGTAAGAGCCACCAAAATGAAATTAAAGAAATAAATTTACAATAATTTGCATGTTCCTTTGTTGTTTGGTTTATTTTGAAATGGTTTCTCCAACGTTTAGTTACATTTGTAATCCCTTTTAATATTCTCTATGACGTATACTAAGTGCGGCAACTCAAGAGCATAACAAATATTTGTTCCTCAGAATCTGCTGTTTGTGCATTGAGCTACACAAAGACAGTGGATAATAAAATATATAATTAAAATATAAAAAGCTCCCCGTGCCTATTTTGAATAAAATTTAGCCGAGAAATGACATTTTTTTTACCTGGTCTTCAACTAAAATGTATATAGGAATGAATAACATTTGACATGCATCTAGATGTTGTGTCTGTTGTAATCAAGACCCATCTTTGAGGTTACGAGTAGCATCAGGCCACAGTCTTTTTATTGAACAAATTTATTATTGCAAAATTTCGCTTGCTTGTAGCTTTCCAAAAAGGACTTTGTGTGCAATATTTGGAAGAAACAATGTTTCGATGATCGCCAGAAGATCAAATACGATGAACACACTAGTGTTCAAAAAGAAATAGCAGACAACTTCAAGGAATATTCGAGAGCAGTAGATGCGCTGATGAAACTAACAAAGAAATAAAAACTGTAAACCCCTAAGACAAAATAATCTGGAGGTAGCTTATATTTTAGCCTACGCACAGCTTTATTTGTAAATCTTATGTTACATTTTTACAATGTCAAAGTTGCTTCGTATATTCAATTCTTTTTTTTATAAGAACTAGATAATTTTGCCGAGGGTTGATGTTCTTAGATATATAAGAATTTGAGGCTAAAATGTTCTTAAATGCTTCTTATTTTTGCACGGATGATTCTTCTATAAAATTTTATCCCAATTGACGACGTGGTCAGATTTCCCTGCTTTGCTTTAACAACACCTAGGTAGCATTCGTGTTTAGTATCATTCGTGTTTGGATAGTTAATGTAATTTGTAAAGTAAGTAACAATCAACGAGAATAATTTCATAATACTATGTGCGGTTTTCAATTTTTTGGAAATGTTAGATCTGGGGCTGAGTGCGTTCTTAATTTGTTCTTTCGATGTTCTTATAAAGTGTCTTCTTCAGAAAAAGAGTGTAGCCTTTCTAGCTGTCGCTATAATTAAAGTTATTACAACCCTTCGAGTTTTTGAGTTCAGTCATTAGACAACGTGTTTCTCTTGTTTAATCACGGGCTTTAGGAAAAGTAAAGTTTTTATTTAGTCCCAGTTCAGTTTTTCTTTTCATTCTACTTGTACTATATTCCATGGTTTGAATTCGGACGCAGGGAAACAAGAGGAAAGAGGAGAGCGAGCGAGAAATCGCGGCTTTTCAAAATTAGACGTTTTTGGCTAAATTAGTAAAGCTATCGCCTTAGTTTTTGGCTGGAATAGAAGCATATCAAAATTAGAGATTTTTTGCTAAAATAGTAAGGCTATAGCCTTAGTTTTTGGCTAAATTCAAGGCATTTCGAAATTAGAAGATTTTGGTTAAAATGGTAAGGCAATAGCCTTACTTTTAGGATGAAATGAAGGCTTTTCAAAACTAGAAGTTTTTGGCTAAAATGGTAAGGCTATAACCTTACTTTTTGGCAGAAATCGAGGCTTTTCAAAATTAGACGTATTTGGCTAAATTAGTAAGGCTATAGCTTTACTTTTTGGCTGAAATCGAGGCTTTTCAAAATTAGAAGAATTTGGTTGAAATGGTAAGGCTATAGCCTTAGTTTTTGGCTGAAATCGAGGGTTTTCAAAATTAGGCCTTCTTGGCTAAAATGGTAAGGCTATAGCCTTACTTTTTGGTTGAAATCAAGGCTTTTCAAAATTAGGCCTTCTTGGCTAAAATGGTAAGGCTATAGCCTAACTTGTTGGCTGAATTCGTGACATTTCAAGATTAGACGTTTTTGGCTAAAATGGTAAGGCTATAGCCTACTTCTTGGCTGAAAGCGGGGCTTTTCAAAATTAGAACTTTTTTGCTAAAATGGTAAGCCTATGGCCTTACTTGCTGGCTGATTTGGAGGCTTTTCAAGATTAGACGTTTTTGGCTAAAGTGGTAAGGCTACAGCTTTACTTTTTGGTTGAAATCAAGGCTTTTCAAATTAGGCCTTCTTGGCTAAAATGGTAAGCCTATGGCCTTACTTGCTGGCTGATTTGGAGGCAGGCTTTTCAAGATTAGACGTTTTTGGCTAAAATGGTAAGGCCTACTTTTTGTGTGAAATCTAGGTTTTTCAAATTTAGAGATTTTTGACAAAAATGGTAAGGCTATAGCCTTACTTTTAGTGTGAAATCGGGGCATTTCAAAATTAGAGATTTTTCGCTTAAATAGTAAGGCTATAGCCTTATTTGTTGGCTGATTTCGAGGCCATTCAAGATTAGAAGTTTTTGACAAAATTGGTAAGGCTATAGCCTTACTTTTTGTGTGAAATCGAGGCTCTTCGCTAAAATTATAAGGCTATAGCCTTACTCGTTGGATGAATTCGAGGTTTTTCAAGATTATAGCCTTACTTTTTGTGTGCAATCGAGGCTTTTCAAATTTAGAGATTTTTCGCTAAAATGGTAAGGCTGTAGCCTTATTTGTTGGCTGAATTCGTGGCATTTCAAGATTAGAAGTTTTTGGCAAAATTAGTAAGACTATAGCCTTACTTTTTGTGTGAAATAGAGGCTTTTCAAAATTAGAGATTTTTCGCTAAAATGTTAAGGCTATAGCCATAATATTGGGCTGAAATCGAGGCTTTTCAGAATTAGAGATTTTTGACCAAAATGGTAAGGCTATAGCCTTACTTTTTGTGTGAAATCGAGGCTTTTCAAAATTAGACACTTTTCGCTAAAATGGTAAGGCTCTAGCCTTACTTGTTGGCTGACTTCGTGGCATTTCAATATTAGAGATTTTTCGCTAAATTCATAAGGCTATAGCCTTACTTTAAAATTAGAGATTTTTGCCAAAAATGGTAAGGTTATATTTTTGTGTGAAATCGAAGCATTTAAAAATAGAGATTTTTGTCCAAAATGGTAAGGCTAAAGCCTTACTCGTTGGCTGTTCTCGAGGCTTTTCAAGATTAGACGTTTTTGGCGAAAATAACAGAGCTATAGCCTTACGTTTTGTGTGAAATCGAGTCTTTTCAAAATTAGAGACTTTCCGCTAAAATGGTAAGGCTATAGCCTTACTTTTTCGTGTGAAATCGAGGCATTTAAAAATTAGAGTTTTTGTCCAAAATGGTTAGGCTATAGCCTTACTTTTTGGCTGTTCTCGAGGCTTTTCAAATTTAGACGTTTTTGGCTAAAATGGTAAGGTTATAGCCTTACTTGTTGGCTGATATTGAGGCTTTTCAAAATTAGAGATTTTTGACAAAAATGGCAAGGCTATTACTTTCAGGATGAAATCGAGGCTTTTCAAAATTAGTGATTTTTTGCTAAAATGGTAAGGCTATATCCTTTCTTGTTGGCTGAACTCGAGGCTTTTCAAGATTAGAATTTTTTTGCTAAAATGATAAGGCTATAGCCTTACTTATTGGCTGAAATCGAGTCATTTCAAGATTAGACGTTTTTGTCCAAAATGCTAAGGCTATAGCCTTACTTGTTGGCTGAACTCGAGGCTTTTCAAAATTAGAGATTTTTTTGTCTAAAATGGTAAGGCCATAGCCTTAAATTTTGGCTGAAATTGAGGCTTTTCAAATTTGGAAGTTTTTGGCTAAAGTGGTAAGGCTATACGCAACCATAAAAAAATCCTATAATGAGAAAATTGACTCCAAAGTTCAAGTAATGGTGAAATAGCATTGTATTTGATTAAGAATACATTTAAAATTTCTTGAACTACTGCTCCATACCCTGTTTATTTCATTGTTGTGATTATTTATTTGAGCCACAAACATACCATGTTAATTAACGGGGGTTAGGAGGCGGTTGCCCCCAAGACAAATTAACTATAACATTTACACAAAGAAACATGATAAAACATAAGAACATGAATGATAATGAGAACATGGGTGACAGATAATGAGAACATGAGTGATAGGTGTGCTCGAGAAGTCATGCCTTGATTAACTTAGCAGACTTGGTAGCTTTTAGAAAAGCTATTGTTTTGATTTGAAAACCCAGAGGGCCTGAACATCACTTCCATCCCAACAAAGCACGTTGAGCTCTTGTCATCATAGCAGTTACTTTTCTGTCGTCATCCCTGACTCTTTGGTAGTATCTGCTTCCTTTCATCAATCCCAAAAGCTCTTGAAATTTCTCGTTGGTCGGATTGAGTTCAAGTCCCTGTTGTCGTCATTGTCGATCTGCAATCTGAATGTCTCTAGCCAGACACTAGCCAAGGATTAATAAATTAATTAGATTATTTAGATTAATAAATTAATTAGATTAATAAATTAACAATTCACAATTCATAATGAACAATTTGCAATTAATAAATTAGAGTTCTATAGCCAGCAAGCATAGCCTAGGGGTTAAGGCGCCTGATTCACGATCGCAATTCCAAATAAACTAGATTAATAAATAAACTAGATTAATAAATAAACTAGATTAATAAATAAGTTAGATTAATAAATAAGTTAGATTAATAAATAAGTTAGATTAATAAATAAGTTAGATTAAGGGTTCGTATCCCCCCATGGTCATACTTGCTGCGAAAGTATGACCATGATTAAATTCTAAATTTTATAGCCAGCAAGCATGGCCAAATGGTTGAGGTGCCTGGCTCATAATCGCAAGGTCGTGGGTTCGAATCCCACTAAGGTAAAAAAAAACATGTCAAACAATGTCCAAATTCCAAATTCCAAATTCTTGAAATCGAGGCTTTTTGAAATTTGGCGCTTTTAGCTAAAATAGTAAAGTTATAGCCTTACTTTTTGGCTGAAATGGAAAAAAAAACAGCCTTTTTGGGTAAAATAGCGAAAAACACCACGACTATAGCCTTAAAAATGGAAGTTGCTTTTTTGTTAAAAATAGAGGTATTGAAAGAGCTATTAGTAACAGAACCTTATAGCCTTAATTTTATGCTAAGGATGGAAGTAGTCAAAAGGGCTAAAACACAAAGACTATAGGCTTACTTTGCTGCAAAAATTGCTCACTCTCTCCTCCGGAGAGTGTGCTTACGCTTATTCACATTACCTAAGATTTGTTGAACGATAATGAAGAGGTAGCCAAACGAGGCAAAGTGTTTTTCAACATTTCAACCAACATTTAATGATTATTGTTTTGAGATCTGACACTGAGAAACCGTTCTTGGGGCCGACAATCCGTGATAATCTGGGATAATCCGGGATAATCCCCGAACGATGATAATCAAAATGGTAGGTTGCCCAACATTTTTGAATCATTTTGAACTTTGCCCAACATTTCGCAAACAAATGATTGGTGATCCAACAAGTGCCAACATAGTGGTCAAACGATCCACCAACATCTTCACCAACATTTTGCCAATACTTTTTGGGTCGTGTTGGGTCGTTTGACCAGGGCTGAAGGATATATAGTAGTGACTAAGGCGCACCTAAAAGCTCCTTCGCAGTGGTTTTTGATTGCCCATAACTCACTTATTATAGAGTAAATTTTGCCAAATAAAACATTGAACTGTAAATTAAAGGCTCTTTTATAAGCAAAAATCAAAAGCAACAAAATCAAAACTATAGCTCCTTTGCTGCTAGGAATGTAGAACTACTAAAATAACAAGGGGGGCTCCAATATAGAAATAATCCCAACACAATAGCAAAAAGTAAACATCAGTCATTATTTGGAATTAACAAAGGCGTCTGTGTTCCCCTTAGTCCCCTAGCACAACATTCCTGTTTGCGGCAGCTTTGAAAACGCGCATACATATTGTTAGAACACCTGATGCAACTAGAGGAAATATTATATAACAATATTTTATAGAGCTATAGAAACTCACTATTGCAATTATACATTTGTCCCATAGCTTACAAATACCAAGTTCGTTTCCGCAAACTCAAGGTAATTTGGAATTTAGAAGTAGAAGTGGTGTACTTATTGAATGAGCGCAGGTGCCTAGAGTTTTGAGAACCAAAAAGCGTTGCTGGCTGCAAACAACGAGCTACACACATTACTCTGACATAACAATAAATAAACACACAAACAGGTAATTGTGTGCACATCTAAACATTGCAAACAGCATTTGATTACTAAAGGGTGACGTTGCTTTTTAAAGACTACTCTTTCGTGTCGTGTAAGTGAAATATGACAGATAAAAATATAACGAAGAGCTGTGAAGAAAATGTTTAATTTAAGAGAACAATTTCAAAGCTAGAAATGCTTTAAGTGCATTCAGGCCATTGAGATACTTACTTAATATCAAATATCAATACCGTTAATAACCAAAGTATTAACAAGAATTAAGAAAAAAATATATGACAACAAGCTTCCAGCAAGCACTTGGTAATGTTCATCTGGCATTTATATACTTTCATGAAAAGCCTGACGTCTGGAAATGCTTCAAAGCATTTATAAACTTAATATCAAGAAAACGTCAAGATAGACAAAAATTACAACAACAAACTTGGATAAAAAACTGCCAAGAAGTAGTAAGAAAATTAAAGAAGAGAAAGAAAAACGTCCGGCAGATGTAAAATCCAACATCCAGTCAAAAAGTGCACAGAAGATTTGGTCAGTGCCACGATTGCGATCTGTAATGTTTCTGGTGATACCATCCTATAATAAATTTTTGCCCGTAATAAATGAAGATTATTGTACAAGCTTGTCGTTTGTTACGATTTTATTTGACGTTTATTAAAACAAATGAAACAAATTTGAAACAAGCTTTCGTCAAATGGAAAATTCACATAACATAAAGATTATTTATTTAGCTGCTGTTGGACTTTAAACCATATCTGACTGCCAAAAAGAGAACAGATACTTAGCAGTTATCCACGGAGTAATAACTAAGCACTAAAAATTTGCTCATTTCCTCTCTCAGACTAAAAGCGTGGACCAGATTGTTCTTAACTGACTCTCAAAATGCCCGATTCAGATCTTTGTGGCTCTACGCATAATTGGAGTGCTCTATCTCTTTTCACGGGAGCATCGTGTATTCTGCTCATTGTACTCACAATCCCATTGAACATTGCTGTTATTGTCGCAATTATTAAATCAAAGTCATACACCTCCAGCTTCTACATCATTATGCTCAACATCGCTATTTCGGACTTGCTCGTCGGGATTTTCACTGAACCAATAGGAGCCGTATTCATTATCAAAGAAGGCTATTCAAATTCTAAACCAACCTATGGTGAAGTTAAATTATTCATGCTAAGCCTCTTTCCTCTGGGGGCATCGTCCGTTCTCAGCATGGCCTTGCTGAACTTCGATCGCTACATTTCGATGCAACGGCCAGGTCTGTACAATTCATTGTCAAGGCGGTATTTTTTCGCAGCCTTGTTTATGATCTGGGTGATTTCCTCGGTTTGTGGATATTTGTCGCTTAGAATCGGATTTTCACGATACTTGCTCATATTTTCGCTGTGCATAATATTGCTTACTGTTGCAATCATGGGAATAACAATCCGAACATTCTGGAAGAAACTCGTGACGGTCGCCGCCACAGAAGACAACCGCCTGAGCATCAGCCCCGGCGATCAAAACAGCAAAGTTGCGACAACGAAAGTTTTCAGCATCGGCCGATTCAGAGCGACAAGAAACGAGCGGCGAATTATACGAACCTTATTTTTCATGATCATGATTTTCATATGTTGTTATTTTCCAATTTTTCTTGCATGTATTTATCTAAATTTGTGCAAGGATTGCAATTGCTTGCTAGTTCACATTTTAAGAGACATTGTAATACTCGCAATTCTCGTCAGCTCAGTTGCAAGGCCAATAAACTTTCTGAAAAGACTTACAAATCTTAGAGACGAGCTTCACTGCTTTTCGTATTAAAATTACATTGGAATGTAAGGACTGCGGAGGATTTCAAAAATGGTGGAGCATTTTGCAGAAAAGTGGAGGAGCTTATATCACCCGCTCACTCAGTGTGGCTGCGTAGTCCCTAGAAAAGCACAATAAACTTGTGATTTTGAGTACCAGCATGGTAAAGCTTCTTATTTGACCGAAACAGATCTCAATTGAGGATGGATTTTATTCCTGCGAAGGGGCCTTGCTCCTCCACAGCAAATAGGATCATCCCATCTAGTACAAATAGCAGAATTCGAGGCTTCTTTGCAAAGAAAACCTCAGAAAGATAATAGTATCATGGGCTGTAGGAATCATTGTGTGTTTTCTACTACTACGTTGTGAGACTTTATCGTTTATTCCTTAGCAATGACTGCTTTATGACCTATCAACGTTTATTCTTTAGCAATGACTGCTTTATGTATGTAACCTTTGTTGCTTATAGAAGATTAAATTTCTGGAATAATTTATTTGTATATAATATAAAATGTATGTAATTCGTTTGATTTTGAAAGATGAATTTATAATCATTCAGCCCACGAGGCATCGTAAAAACGTTTGCCGTGTTTAACTAAAGATAGCAAATATGTAGCGAAATAAACTTATTCTTGCATCATTTTGTTCCTCAAATTGTTACGTGTTTATTGTAATCACCTCAGCCTCAGACCAAACAAGTTTGGATTTCTACCTTGAATGAGGGGGGGGGGTAGGGGGTACATAACATATTCTGAGTGGGTTGGAAGCAGCAAAATCCCCATAAAAATTGATACCTTACGGCAAAAATCATGAAACAATCAGTAATATGGCTTTTCGAAGAACGTTTTTCATAAGAGTGAATTGCAAGGCAAATTTTAACTGAGTAGCTCTTTAAAAACTGAGCGGCAGACCTCTGTTTCATTGCAAATCATGTACCCCGGGGATTTCTCAGAAACGTACGAGACAGTATTTAGATCTATCTTAAATATTCCGTTTTGATTTAATATAAGCATTACAGAATACATCATAAACACAAAAAAAACTATTTTTTAGTACTACGAAATTTTGCATGAGCAAATGTTCCGCAAATTTGAAAAATTGAAAGTCATAATAAAATCCTAGCACTACCGCACGGGGTGACTCAAAAAACCTATCTCTGTTTGCAAAGCTGTAGCTTTAAATTCGTTAAGCTAAAAATCTCAAATTGTGTTAAAAAAACGCCCGAAGGAGAAACTTAGAGTTTGGTATGTCATCCAGTCATTTACAATCACATTTACCAGTCCAAAACTGGAAATTTAAATTGCCTTCGTTGGCAAGATTTCAAGTTTATTTGAAAGAACGTCAATCATTTCCAGTCCATGTTTTGACATTATAAATCCCTAGTTGCTCCAATACCGACTTGAAAGTTTGATGAGTGAATCTTTTCTAATTTTAAACTTAGAGGTCACCATTAAAGCAAGCATGTTGTTCTTATGTTAAAACATTAGTTGGAAATAGATTGTGAAATGATGTTTACTCAAATTAATACGAAAACTCATTGAATAGGGCAATCTTAATTTCATGTTTTGAACAGGTTAACGTGGTAGCAGATGACTTGCTTGGAGTCCATTTTTTGTTTGATCAGAAGTTTGATCAGAAGTCGACATTAAACAAACAGTCGGGTTCAATTTCCGCAAAATTGTTTACTTAATTTATCGCAAAGATTAAAGTGCTAATTCATTTACAATTTATGCGCTCTTTTTAAGTTCGCGTTTTTCCTGCACAATTGATCAATATTGTTTCAATCTTTCAATTTATAACATCAACCTGTTTTCAATCAGATGCTTGTGAATGATGTTAGCATGACATCGAAGCATCGCTCAACAATCTCAACAATTAACTTATTATCGGTAAGTTTTATTTTAAAACAATTAGAAGTGACAATTTTATTTCCACCACTTCTGATCAAACTAGAAATAGACTTGGAGCAAGTCCACAGATGACAGAATGATATCCCAAACTCTAAGGTTTCTCTTCTGGCGTCATATTGAGCAGAAGTTTAGATTCGTAGCCTAACAGATTTTGAGCTACAGCCCTGGAAACCGAGATTTTTTTGGGTCACTCGATACTTCGTCACATTATTATTCCAGTTATATTTAAAAATACGGCAAACTTAATAATAATAGGAACTGATACATTTTTCGCACATTGAGATAAAATGATTTTATTTCCAATGAAACTCGTTTGAAGCCAATTGACAAAATAGCCACAAAAGACGTGGAACTGTGTCTGGATATGACTGAGATACAATCAAACCGTTTTCTATTGACTATGGTTAAACGTACTGTCATGCATTAGCCTAATTGTGAAATTCGTTTAAGCCAGGGAATGTTATAACGAGTACGGTCTTAAGAAAGAATTTGTTTGGAAAAAAGAAAAAACGAGGTGTCCCAAAAACCTTCCATTGGTTTTTTGATGTCCCAAAAGCTTTACATGTTTTTATTTTATAAGAAAAATATTATACAAGAAACTCACTGGCAAAACCCCCTTTTACTTGTAACAGCACAAGTTCAGATTTAAATATTTACTTTCATTGATCAACAGAAACACAGTGAAATTTCAAGATTTTACAAAAGTGCCTCTTCTATATTCAGAATGATTGTTTTAATGGCAGGTGTGTTTAATCAACAGCCAGCATGAAAAATATAATGATCCTAACTGGCGATTCAACATAAATCAGTTAGGTGTGGCCCAATTTTACTTACTAAGTAAGTTATTTGTTTCCCTGCGTTTACGAGTCGACTCGACGTCGTTTTGGTCAACAGGGACTCCAAACTAGACTCATTAAAATTGTCGTACTCCAACCTTGCTTATAGATGTTTTCAAAGGGAAATAGCGCTGGCATCTATCTCGCGTTTTTCTGCGCTCTTCTGCGTTTTGATTAGCTCATACAAAATAATAAGATATCGAGTCAACTTGCACCAGTCAAAGAAAAAAGAAGAATATTTTGTGTGCAGAATTACAAATTTTGGGGGCTGCATCGTGTATTTATGAGGGGGGTTAAAATTTTGGAGGTCAAACGACACTTTTATACCGTTTTCAAATTCTGCCGGCATCGTGTAAACGGGGCGGCCTAAATACAACTTGCTAAGACGATTCTTAATTAACTTCAGTTAAAGGACGGGCTTTAGGAAAAGTAAAGTTTATATTTTATTCCAACTTAGAGTCTTCTCACTCCACTTACATTACGTGTTTATAATTTTTGTCACAACATACGAACTTCGTTGTTACTTACGAGTAACATTTTGCATAGTAAACGGACAAGTTTAAATCATAGAGTCTAACAGTTTTCAGTCAATTAGTCCGTTCACTGTTAAAGGTACTGACAAGAAACAATGATGTTTTACACTGTTTTACAGTGTGCACATTCGGAAATTAAGGCAAATTTACCTTAAAACACCGAAAACACATAGATTATATAGTTTAAACTGGTCCGTAAAGTGTTCAAAGTGTTACTCGTAAGAAGTAACGATGTGATGTTTTACACTGTTTTACCCTTAAAACACTGAAAATTCATAGATTCTATATTTTAAATTGGTCCGTTTGGTGTTCAAAGCGTTTAGGGCTCATCTCGCGTCAAAAATGTTTGACTTCCAGGAGATTAAAAAGATAAAGCACCAATGATGATAATAAATATATACAAATTGATAGTGCAACGATAGCATTTTTTTTTATTTATTCACATAAAATGTTCCAATACAAATTACGTTCTACTCTACTTACAAATTACTATGTAACACTGCAAATACGATGCCATGGTGAGCAAAACTCAATGAAAACACCATGGCCTTTACATAGAGACATATTATACATACAGGGATTTTACAGGGACTTAGTGGTTGCAATGCATGTGACTGGAGTTTAAAATGATCATTTAGTCGAATCGACCAGTTTTATAGATGAAGCGTATAATATACTTTTAATCAGGTTATTTGGAAGGCTTTGATTACTATATAATAAAGGTGCGTCAAAAGATCGTTTGAAAGATTGGTGATTTCGACAAACGGTCGTAGTAAACTCGTAACTCCATCGAGAAGATCTCGTCGTTGCACGTGAAATGAAGGGCAATGCAACAAAAAGTGCTCCGTTTCTTCAATACCGTCATTCATAGGGCACATTGGGTTAACAGAGTCCCGAAAATTGTGCTTGAATTTGTGGAAATTTGGTTTGCTGAGACCCAATTTGGGAAAGATTTGTCGAATCAATTTGAAAAAATATGGAAAAAATATATATATATTTTTTTTAAATTTAAAAAAAAAATTTTTTATATGTTTTTATATATCATAAATTTGGGAAAGATAGATTGATTTAGGGGGGCGTATTATAGATTTTGCAGGGGGGCGTATTATTGATAGAAGTTTTTCTTGAAAACATCAACAGAAGGTACAAGCCTGATTTCAGGATCAAGTTTATTCCATTCAGAGATACAGTTTGGATAAAAGCTAGATTGAAATGTTTCTGTTCTTGCCTTTATTCGCCTAATTACATCCCGATTTCGAAGAAAGTAGTTCGACTGATGAGGTGAGGGGACTGGCTCTTTTGTATACAATGGAGTGAGATTGTTCATAATCTTATAGAACAAGGTGAGGCGCTTACTCCACCTTCGAAAATTTAGTGACTCCCAGCTAAGCTCTGAATACAGTTTACTACGCGATGTTCCCCTCCATGTTCCTGTAATAACAAGAGCAGCCGAATATTGAGCAGACTCTATTTTTTCCATTAGTTTTGGTAAAGTGATGTTTTGATTAAATTCACAAACTTTAGCTGGAATATGATAAGTAACATCTCCATAGTCGAGGTGGGGTCGCACATCAAGTTTATATAATTCATTAGGGGTATTTCTGAGCAGATAATTGGAGAGATATTTTAGCAGACCAATGCCCTTCCTCGTTTTGGAGATAGCAGATTTAACATGTGCTGAGAAGGAAAGCTTCGAGTCCAGAATGATACCTAGATATTTATGTTCATTTACTTTTTTTATAGGTATTGAAAAGTATAATGGGATGATCTATATCATGCCTTTTCTTTGAAAGAAGTAATTCGACAGCTTGTTTTTGCGGATCAGGATTAAATGACATCCTCCAATCATAGACCAATTGGCATATTAACCCCAGGTCATGGTTCATGTGGTCATGATTCATGTGGTCATGGTTCATGTGGTCATGGTTCATGTGGTCATGGGTCATGTCCTCAGCAGCTGCAGTTGGTTCTTGAACAACCGTAAACAAGGACGTATCATCAGCAAAAAGTTTTACATTACATTTTAAATTTGCAGTGATATCATTTATATACAAGAAAGAATAATGGTCCTAGTATAGAACCCTGGGGCACTCCAGCCAATATATCTCTTCATTTTGAGCACTTTCCGTTCAGAACAGTACGCTGTTTTCGATCCTTAAGAAAACTTTGGAGGAGAGATAGAAGCTGTCCTGAAATGCCATACCTTGTCAAATGCTTTAGAAATGTCAAGATAAACGGAGCGCACATCCAGAGGAGGATTGCAGTCAAATGCTTTGAAGATTGTATGCGTAATGGAAATCAATTGGTTGACGGTCGAGTCAACGGGACGAAAACCTGACTGATTGGGGTTCAGTAAGTCACACGAAACAAGATGTGAATACAAGGTATCATGCATAGTTTTTCAAGCATCTT
>JAYJMH010036333.1:0-15979 GCA_036873815.1 Phacellophora camtschatica
CTTAACACAAAAATTACACTGACCATTGCAGCAAGTTGTTTTCTACGAAAAGGAGCCATTTTGTTTGTAAAGTTTTGACTCTCTTATCTATAATCGTAATATTCGTTGGTGGAAACAAGTAGTTAACCGTCATCATATTTAATCGCAATCACAATCGTAATAATCGTGCAGTGGATGCCACAAAGAAGGTAAATAAACTTTCTGTGAATAGAGGCGGTCTTTAAGTAGAGGAGGAGGTTTGATTGACAGCCGTTCAAGCAGGGAGGGAGATTTCATTGACAGCCGTTTAAGTAGGGAGGAGAAGTTTGATTGACGGCTGTACTGGTAGGAGAGGATTAAAAAGGGCGTCTTCAATTTCCATTTGATTGGCAGCTACATTAAGCATATCAAGCTTTTAGAAATAGAAACCATTGAACCCTTTCAGAAATCTAGCCTTCTTCAAAAATGTCACCTGAAGATGTGAACGAGCTTTTGAACACAGCTATCAAAAGAATTGAAAGACTCGAAGAGCAGCAAAATAACAGAATCGTTGGTAGTGCAAGTTCCTTAGCCTCGAGAAGCATTAATACTGTTTCACCAATGCCACAAAGGCGTTCCCAATTGGACTACCGATTCGAACAGCTGCAGGAACAGCAAATTTCTCTCAGCTCTCCTTCAGAAACCAGAACATGCACCATGGAATGCAAGTTTCGGCAGTAAACCAAGACTTCAGGTAAGAAATAATTAAAATTTTTGACTCTTGATATGCGTCTTGATATTTTAGAATTTATAAGAGACTCATATGCCATCTTAAATTAAAATCAAGAAAAATGAGGGTTTTTTTTCGTGTCACAATCTTTCCAGATCACTCCCATTACTTGTGCTGGACATTGTCTCATAAAATCCACAGGTAGTAATCTTTTTCAATAAGATTTGCACTGTTCGTTTAAAAAAATACGTTGGCCTAATTTGATGTTAAAGCAAATTTATAATCATTTGCAAGGTTATAATATCGTATTGTTCATTCAAGAAATAAACAAATATATGTAATTACAAAATTGCTTTACATGTTGTTTGGCAACATAAAACAATGAAGGCCAATGAAGATTTACATATTTTAGTAATTATGTATTCATCGCTTAGCACTAATCACCTGCAAGTTTTTAAGCATTTCCGTAAATACGTGTGGAGACCATCCTGCTAATTAATGCGGCATAGTCTATAAACGAGACCTTATGACTCTTTGACCCAGGACCTTGTGATCATGACCCTATGATCCTTAAGTATTGATGATAAAAATGACCCTTAACACATAAAGAGAAACTACATAGCTCAACAGCAGAAAAATTTCATTACCTCATGAAGCTCAAGACAGCCACCGGAAAGCACTGCTTGCTCTTGTTGCGGATATTCATGGGGTTAGCAGTAAACTTCCTATCTAAAAATTTCGTTATGTGCTTGATGAAAGTGCAACCAATTATTATTATTTATTATTAACAATTTATTTAATTTTGGTGTAACAATAGCACTACAGCTAATTAATACCAACTAAATCAATTAAAATGGAGCAAAGAAATCAATTACTAGGTACCAATTATTATTATTTATTATTAACAATTTATTTAATGTTGGTGTAACAAAAGCCTACAGCTAATTAATACCAACTAAATCGATTAAAATAGAGCAAAGAAATCAATTACTAGGTATGGAGAACCTGTTTGCCAACTTTGGGAGTCCTGTATTAAAGAGTTAATGGAGAAGTCACCGGTTATGAGATCAAATTTGGATAGGCCATCATCAGTTGAACACACAGAATGCCCATTCCTATCGTTGTTTGTGGGTGAAATTTCGTTTTGCTCTTGATGAAAGTGCTATCAAATATTTAAATGGAGCAAGTAAATCGATTAAAAGGTACAAGGAACCTATTTGTCAACTTCAAGAGTTCTGTAGCAAAATATAAAAGCCGCTGCTGGGATATTTGTTGCATATATCTGTGTTCCTAAGTAGGTCATATCTATTTATGTCTAAACAAAAGCAGGATCCAGTTAATGCTCTTAACAAAGGTTATTAAAAAGATTAGAAACAGTTCTCTTTTGGTTGGATTTGATGCTGATAATTTGGAATGGTATCATGAAAATATAATTCTTGTCCTCATTTGACATTGATTAGATTGTGTTGTCCATCCAGCTTACTTAAGAAAATAAACTATTAATTTCTTTCTTAGAAATGAAGAAGGACAATATCTATCAGTTAATCACATCTTTCAACACAACAATGAGTACATAATATGTGATGTAACTATGTGATGTAACATATTAACATTTACGTTTTCTGGGGTGGGGTGTTAAAAACAACTAATTACAATGAATATACAGGATAGTGACAGTTTAAATAGATTTAAAATTTAAAATTAAAGAATGATATAGAAAACCTTATCACTTATATGTTTTTCTCAAGAAATATTTTTCTCATTTAAAAAGGGCAACAGTGTGGTATGAATGAATTTTCTTCAATTTTTTTCAATGTTTGAAAAAGAAGTCTATTTAGTTTCATTAATAACACAAAGTTGCCCTTTTTAGTGAGAAAAATATTTGGCCAGTGTTGGTTTCCAACATAGGAATGTTATGCAAGACATAAGAATTATAGTGTTAATTTGTGTAAAAGATTTAAAAACGTTTGTTTTTTCTTATTTGGGAAACAGAATAATCTCCTATTTTCAAAGAAATGATTACGCACTCCTATTAGTAAACTGCAAATGTCTATGATGCAATAATTTATAATGGTTTGTTAAATCAAAACAAACTCGCCTGTAATTTTTGCTTCCACACATTAAACTCGTAATGCAATAACTAAAAATATCAATTTCAAGGCCAGCTCTTTGCGTTATGTTTTATCGAGTAACTAGTAGAGAGCAAGGCCGCTTGTCTTAGTCCTCCCATCGCACTTTTAGGACTTTAGGGTGCAATTTCTGATGTCAAAGCAGTCAAAAGGCAAGGTTGGCAGCATGTCTTCCTCATAAACTATTAGTCTTAAAAAGATTTTCTGCCATGAACTGATACCAATTGCAGCCTAATAACCTTCCATCGGGAAATTCAAGGAGAAAAAAGTGTTTTGTTTGCATGTGAAGATCATTTGGTGTCGGTGGTCGGTGTTCGTTGTTGGCCCACCTAACGCCTCGTACATCCATTGATATTTATATTCAGTATGATTCCTGATGTTCAATGATGCTTCCTGACGTTCAATACATATCCAATGTTGCCTGAAAAGTTTATTTCTTATCATTGTAACAATGCAGTATGTTTTTATTTAATTTTTGCTCTTCGCGAACCAACCTTGCCCATACAAACCTCTGTTCTTCCAAAACGAAGTGCCTTGCTTATTACGTCACATGCTGCATTTTTAATCAAAGCGAGGCTCTCGACCGCGTTTTATTTTGTTACACTTTTTTGGTCGAAGTGCCTTACTTTAAAAATATACGATAAAAACTCATCACTCATATCAAATTTTCATTTTCAGATTCGTTTTTTTCATATGCAAATTGATAGATTCAAAAAATAAAAATTTCTATGTCAGTAACACTTTAAATCAATGCTCATGACATGCTAAATAAAGTTCTGTGTTTCATGATTTTACAGTATATATATATCTTAGGTTAGAGATAGAGTAATTATTAAACAGATTAATTTTTGTTAAATTGTTCTTGGTTTAATGCAGAGTACATCTTTGGTAATTGAAAGTTTTTAAAACTTGCAAGTTTATTTGCTGATAATTTAGAAGTTTATGTTTTTGTTATATTTAGATTGTGTGATGAGTACGAGAAAATCGCAGAAAAAGCATTGACGTCACCTGCAAACACGGACCATTTAATGGAACTCAAGGTGAATACTTTATTTATTTTCTGTCCAGTAATATTCAACATTACATTGACTATTATGCACAATTACATTAATATTATGTGGATGTATTTTTTGTAATTTTTTTATTTTCTTTCTGAAACCAGATGACATTGAACTATAGTTTTGAACATTGTTATCGTTTATTTATTATTGGTATGAGGTGATGATTCTAAATTTGTTAAGGTTTCCATACAAAACGTACACTGAAGATTCCCATCATCGCTTCTTCGCATTTATCAAGCTATAAAGTGAACTTATATTGAACTGAGTATAATCATAATGATATAATTTAACACAATTTTATGTGTAAGAATAGCTTTTGTTTTTAAAATGTTTTAAATAAATTTTTTTCTCAGATATTTACACTGAAACTTTATTTTACTAATTTAGGAATACATTGAGAAAGTGGAAAATGAAACATTTTACGATCTGGAGAAGAAACTGATGGAAGTCAAGGATAGATTGGCATTTTTGGTAAATAAATTGATAATTCAACACATTTTGAAATGTTGTTTATACTTGTACTCATAATTCGTTTACTTATGTTTTATGAACCTTTGTGACCCATCCATAATTACTGTGTATTATCAAATTATTTAAATTTTCTTTTCATTGCCGATTTAAGGTTGACTTCACTACGTTTGCTCCAGCTGATATTCGCTTGAACAATAGCGTTTTCCAATGGCATTTTCGAATGCCTGAAGTGTTTGAAGAGCATCGCAAGATCACTGCTCAGAACAGAATTCAGTATGAAAATGCACTCAAGGTATTACACTTTTTTCACGTATTTTTTTCTAAAAGAAAAAAAATTTTGTATTCCAAGGTTTGATTTGTATTTCTTTGTTTCATAGCTACATATAATATACGTATATATATATACTTTTATCTTTGTTTGATATTTGCCTTAAAGTTTTTATATCTTTGCTTATTTTTTTTTAGATGCGACGTGAACGGTTTGTTGAAGAATTGGATGGTTATTCAAAACAAGTTGATGAATTTCAGGTATATATATATTTATTTTAGATATATTTATATACTATTTTGATTGTAAATTGTGAAAATTGATTTGAATAAAAGTCTTATTTTGTTTGTTTGTATAAGAAACGCCAACGGACATGAAGTAGACAGGATGAGAAAAATAATCATTGCAACATTCAAAACAAAAGATCTTTCGATTGATTGGCTGGCTGATTGATTGATTGATCAAATTTAATTTTTGGTTTCTATAGGAACAAACGTAGAGCAAACTAACTTCTTTAAGGTGACTTTTGATCTTTTAACTGGAACATTTTACCCAACATTAAGAAAGCCTAATAACAAACCATTATCCATAAATTTAAACCAATCCCCCACCCCCTGTAACCAAAGTGCTTCCACAGACGATTAACAAATGGATTTCAGACCTCTCTCTCCTGTAATCCAAAGGTAACTCAGAAAGCCAAACGCATACGCGAGTCAACTTTGAAGGAAAGTGGAAACGAATCATCGTTGATTCCTACTTATTGTTTCGCTTTAGAGTAATATGTTTGCTTTGAGAAATTTTAGTGTTGTAATAGCAGAATGAAAATTAAACAAAAACAATTAATAAAAATTTTCAAATGAGATTGTCAAAAAAATATTACATAATTTGTCTAGTCTTGTGAAAACATTGCTGATTTTATATTTTATGTTCAATTCCTGTTAGTTTTCATTTGGATTTTAATTCCTTTTGCAGACGTTTGGTGATATGAATGAAATAAATCGCTATTTGAGAAAAGCTCAAGCACTTCAAACTAGGCTCGAATCTGCTTTAGAGAAGGTATGTGCATTTTAATCAATTTTATTCTTTCAGATTTTGGAACTTTTTATGGAAACTCTAAAGGTATAGAACTATAAAAACTGAAATAAAACTGAATTTGATGCGTGCACTAGGGACGGTAATAACTTTATCCGGTTGAGAAACTTGGACATATACAAAGAAAATAGAGAAAAGAAGATCGGCATTCGAGATGAGATGCTATCGCAGGATGTTTGGTATTCATTGGCAAGAACGCAAAACCAATGAGTATGTTTTGAAGGAGATCGAGCGTCAAGGAGGAGAAAGAGAACAGCTGGTGGAAATAGCAAGATACAGAAAGATGTACGGGCATCTGAGCAGAAGAAACGGAAGTTTAGCAAATACGGTCACGCATGGCGGAGTTTAAAGGATCGTGTCCATCGTTCGCTTAGCAAATGCTTACGAAATTGTGGATCTGAAACAATTTTTTTAAGAACATAAGTGAATATTTTTCAGCATAAGCGATCTCTCTTGTTCGTTCCGTAGAACGCTTAACAGCCAATCTGCTGAGTTGTTAACGAACGGAAGCAAACGCTTATTTTCCGATCTGATTTTCATTGAATTTCACTTCTGTTCTTTCATTTGTTCCTTTATGAATAATTATCACATCATTTGTATGGAAACGGAACCCTGGGAATTATATTCTTTCAAGATAAAAAATGCTTGAGGCTCAGCATAGAGAAAACAGGTTTTTATGCGCGCGCAGGCATCCAAACGGGGCTGAAAGTGACGAACAATCAGCTGATTCTTTGGCTTTTTGTTTTGTTATGTGATTGTAAACAAGTCAAGATGTTTTCACCAAATGTTTTCTCAAAGTCATTTGCCAGATAATTGTAGAAGTTTGATCAATGAATTGAATTGTTAGGCTTTTGATTTGGAATTTGGTCTGGACATCACACACAAAGGTATTGAAGGTCGGTTTGGACATAGAAAGAACAGACAGTTAAAATGACAAATAATATTTGATACTGGTTACTACCTATGTGTGGTCTGATGAAAAGAAACAAAACTTAATTTTCAAACTACTTTAGTTAAAAATATTTTTTAGTTTCAAATGTGCCCACCTGGCTGATGTTGCTCCTCCTTTTTGGTTGAATAGACAAACGAAATTATAAAAACTTTTGATTCTTGTTTATGATAATTATTTACTTACTTCTTTTATAAACATTCTCTTTATCAAAAATTAAGAGAAAATTAAGTAAAAGAAACAAAGCTTTTGGTTTTATTTCCATGTAAAGTTAGTAAAAACAATTTCAAATAATTATTTAGGAAGCACACAAATTACATACTCCAAGTTTAACGAAAGGACAGACAATATCAAAATGCATTTCTCAAGTGCAATAAAATTAAAACATAGAAATAGTATGTAAATAAATATGAATAATTCCAACTTATTGCTTGTTAAATTGTTGGAATTAACACAGATTTGTAAGTAAATGCACTGTTTCACAAAATTAAAGTCCATCAATACATGACTTGTGTAATACTGTGTCTCAAATAAGCACACAATCATCATATCTTTTAACTACTTTTTGGTGGGCAGGTAGCATATAACATAAGAAGCTCAATAACAATCCACAATTTTTTATCAACTAATGATGATGGGCAATCCTTAAAGCAAAAAGGTGACGCCTAAGAAAAAATAATAAGAATAATAAAAGCACTTATATTGCGCCATATATCCACAGGGCTCATAGGCGCATTACAATTGAAAACAGTAAGACTAATCAAAATATGTTAAGAATAATAAAGTTTACAAGTTTCATTAAAAATCTAAGTTAAACAATTCATTCAATAAAAATACTGTTCAAAAAGATAGGTCTTTAAACGAGATTTAAAAGTTTCAACTGTGTTACACGCTCTAACCAAAAAGGGGAATCTGTTCCAAAGGAAAGGGGCAAAATTTACGAAAGAACGATCACCAGCCGTTGCTAATCTGGACTTTCCTACTACTAATAACAGTTCATCACTTGCAGATCTTGTGCAACAAGAAACCTTACGCAATTTAAATACATCTTTAAGATATTTTGGTGCTAGATCATTTAAACATTTAAAGGTTAACATTAGTATTTTGTATTGTATTCTACTTGTAATAGGCAACCAACGAAGTTGCTTCAACACCGGTGTTATGTGACAGTGTTTGCATTCACCCGTTAACATTCTTGCAGCAGCATTCTGGATCTTATGTAGCTTTTGTAATTCGCATAATGGTAATCCATATAACGGGGAATTGTTACAGTCAAGTCTTGACATGACAAAGGCGTGAATAGCTTTCTCGGCAGTCTCCTTTGTAAGGTATCTTCGAGCAAGGCTAATGTTGTGCAGATGATATCTAGCTGATTTGCACAATGCGTTCACCTGTGATAAAAAGATGTTTCAAACAAATAAAAAATGAGTTGTTAACAGAAGTCACGCAACATTGCTGAGAAATAAAATTCCAAATGAAAACCCATTTTTCTATTTGTTTTTTTCGTTAGGAAAAAAAATTTCACCATAAATATGTACATGAAAAAAAAAACAGCTTATTTCGATATAACGCAACCCTTACGAAACAAGTGCAAGACATCAATCGAAAGTTGAGATTCGGCTCTATTTAACTGTGGATTCAGTTTTCTGCGACAGTCCCTTAGTTTTGAGTGATTTATTCCACAAAAATGCTCTAATAATTCACACAATGATGAAGATATATTTTCACACAAATTTCAGGCAAAACAACAATGAATATGTCTTGGGAACACAACATAATCAAATAATCCAGTGCTTTTTCAAATTATTATTAAATTTTTCTTGTGTAATGGCAAAAAAAAAAAAAACCTCTGCCAACCAAAAAGAGTACCTCGTCTTCGAAAGAAAATTAAGAACATTATGCAACGCTCCCAATTTTATCCATTGATATCGACATGTTCGTAGGATAATGGCTTCATCGCTATGGAAAAGGCTTATTTCGGCAGGCCCTAAATTTGCAGTAATTTAAATTTTTGAAAACAGTAAAAATTCAGAGGCTCTCATCTGATGCAAATGTCTGATTTCCATTTAAATTTTACCGTGAAGAATATAATATATAAATATAAAATAGTTGATTTTATAATGCGCCCCTATATTTTACAATATTCTGCAGCACATAAAATTTACAGGTACAAGTTACAAAAGTTACATCAAGTTAAGATAACTGTTGAAATTATATACAATAAAGATCCTTAAAAATTACAGCATATTTCAATAGAGATAATAACTTAAAAATTAAATGCTTGTTCAAAAAAATATGTTCTTACTTCCTTCTTGAAAATAGTGATGCCCTTCGATTGTCCGGTATGGAGAGGCAAAGAGATCCAGGTATGAGGTGCAGCATATTCAAATGCTCTCTTGCCAAAAGTTTTAGTTCTAACTCTCGGGATTTCAAGTAGGGAAAGCTCTGATGATCGAAGCATTCTGTTTATACACTTAAACACCAGTAACGAAAGTTTGTACAAGACCCTATTCCTGATGGGTAACCAGTGTAGTTCTTTCAGCATTTCTGTAGCACTATCTCTCCAACCCCTGTTTAAAATCAGTCTAGCTGCTGCATGCTGGAGTCTCTGCAGCTTTTTATGGTGACATCAGGAAGTCCAAATAACATGGCATTTCCATAGTCAATATGTGATGTCACAAAGGAGTGAACTGAACATTCAAAGGTGTTACGATTGAAGTATCTCCTGACTTGCCATAGTCTATACAGTTGGTAGAATTCTTTTTTACAAACATTGCTGACATGATCTTTCATGGATAAGTTTTCATCAAAGATGACTCCTAGATTTCTTACTTTCTGCACTGGAGAAACAGTACATTCACCCACTTGTACGCTATCTACAGATACTTTTGGCAATTGTTTACTACCACCAATGATGATGAGCTCAGTTTTGTCATCATTAATTTTTGGTTTATGCTGTAGCATCTATTTTCTTACAGCAGCAATACAATTAGTGATTTCATTTAATGCATCAGCTTTACTGTCACTATTAGGCTTGAATGATATATACTGATTATCATCTGCAAAGCCCCTTACATCAACATCATACTGAACAATAAGATCATATAATGATGAGAGTTAAGATAAAAATATCACTGGCCCTGCACAGCCTCCCTTTGGCACACCATACTTAACATCAAATTAATTTGACAGCACATCTTTAATCAAAATCCTTTGCTTTCGGTTTGTAAAATAGGACTGGAACCACTGACTGACCTGACCACTGATCTTGAATTTATGTTGAAAGATCTGTTGCAAGGTGTTCACATCCAAGGTGTCAAAAGCAGCACTCAAAGCAAGCAGCACTACAAGAGACACTCTCTGGTTGTCCATATTTGTTAAAATATCTGAATGCACTCTGGTTAAAATAGTCTCAGTATTATGGTATTCTGTGTATGCAACATTTCTTTTTGGAATTTGGTCATTTGTTTCTATATATTCTCTATACTGTTTCACTGCAGCAGACTCCACCAACTTAGAAATAAATGGCAAATTACTGACTGGTCTGTAACTTTTAAAAATGAGATCAAGACCGATTTTTTTCATGAGCGTAATTACAAGAGAACATTTCTATTTTGATGGAAAATTTCCAGTCTGTAATGATAAGTTTATAATTTTTGTGATACATGGCAGCAGAATATCCAAACATTCTTTATAATTAATGTTGGTGCTGGATCTAACTGACAATACTTCGAAGAGCATTTTGAAATTAGCTTCATTACTTGTTCACTGCTTAGCTCAACAAACTCTCTGAATTTATTATGGCTAAAACTCTCACAGTTTTCATAATCATAATGATCACCCAGGTTTTCATTTTGCAGAATTTGTATTATATCATTCTGCACTTTGTCAATTTTTCCATGAAGAATTCACCAAACTTGTTAGCTAATTCATCCACAGATGAATGTTCAGGATAGGGAGTGTCTTCTTTCCTACTCGTTAATGATTCTAACACTTTTAAAAATTTATTTTGATCATCTTCACAGTTGTATACTTTATTTTTGTAGTACTCTAGTTTCTTTATTTGACATTTATTCCTAAATCTGTTTCTGCATCTTTTGAAAGCCTCATGATCTTGCTCTGACTTAGATTTTCTCCATTTAGATTCTGCTTTCCTTCTTTTACATTTTAGCTTGCTTGTTCAGTTCTGATGTATACCAAGGGCAGCCAAGGATTTCTTTAATACACCTGCTGATTTTTGGGGCATGTTTGTTCAATAGTTCAGAAATGCAATCATGATATTGGGACACTAGAACATCAAGATCGTCCGATGGAAATACACAAAGATGTGTTTCTGCTTGATCCTTTTTGAATTTAGAAATGTCTATGTCCTTTGTTTTTTGAAAAACAATAGTTTTATTGATTCATTTTTGAAAAATGAATGGTCTGAACTGAAGAGAAACTAGCTCTTACACCATATACGTCAAAATCACAGTCCTTATTCGTGTTATTAGGTCCAGTGTGTTTCCTATGTTATGGGTAGGTATATTTATATGATTGACCAGTCCTACAGATTCCAATAGATCTAGAAATCTTGTGCCATATAGATTACCCTTGTCATTTATATGCAGATTGAAGTCTCCCAAAATTATCAGCTTTCCATCAAACATCGCAATATTGTCCAAAAATCAGCAAACTCATTCAAAAATACAGCTTCAGTGACAGGATGGTGTCGAGAATATAGCGTCCTGTGCACACCAATCACTAGTGTACTCTGTCATTTTCAAATGATGATTTTTCACCTTTCTCTGTCTGAAAAAGATCCAAAAACGTCTTGTAAACAAGAGCTAAACCACCACAAGACCTGTTTTCCCTTGGACAATTACTGATGGAGTAATTTCCTGGTGTAATATTCGATAAAACAACTTTGTCAACAGGCCTTAGATGAGATTCACAGATTACACACAAATCAATGTCTCTGCTAATAAATGATCAACAAAGTCAGACTGCTTATTCCTTAATGAGCGTGTGTTGACACAGGCTATTTTTGGGATTTTGTCACAGGTATGATATTATTCCAGTTTACGTCATTTTGAGCAGCCCCTTTCAGCCTTTTTTGACGGTTTGATGAAATAACAGCTCTTATAACCTGATCTTTGGCTGGGCCAAGATCAAGACTTACATCCCCAGCTAGTAGTAAGTGTATATTTCCACCAAAGTTTGTTTCGACCAGCGCATTTCGCTCTCGAAGCAAAAAATACCAAGCACGCGGCGATCGCATGTGAAATCACGGGCAAGAGGGGTCAAACATTTTGACCTCTCTCCCTAGCCCTTTGCTTCCCGCCATCGCAAAATTTCTTCCAATTGAATAATAAATTTATGACGAAGCATTTTCATAAAATACGCACTTACGGTAAATGTCGTCTTTTATTTTTTCAGTTGTTAAACTAATTTTTAAGCTTTTAAATAATAAACGATTTAAATAATAAACAATTTTTGCAGATCAGTGCTTTTTATTTGTTATTCGTTCTTATTTCAACTTATTATCTATCTTTCTTTAACTTTTGCAGAAACTAACTTTCCCATTTTGAGGTCTGTCAGTTTTGAGTTAAATGTTGCCAGTTGCCAGTTAAATGCCTCCTCTTGCCATCCCTCTTCCTCCTCACTGCCAGGCGACGTAAATATCCAATCAAGGTCGTCCTCGCGTTCTTCTTCTTCATTTGGAAGTTGTTTTTTAAATTAAGACGCCATGCTATCTACAAATTTGTAATGATTTTCGTCCGGAACAATTTATTCGGATTTCGGAACGATCACATTTTGTTTACTTTAACTTTCCGCATTTGGTCGCACCGGTGTGCTTTAATATATCAATCGGTTAATCGATTTTCAAATTAATGACTTGCTTATGACCGGCTGGCGATCAGTTATTAGCCAGTTGACTGGCTATTAGCCGCTAATCTTTTAAGCAAGCGATAAGTGAAGCGATTTTTTGCATTCCATTTGCATTATGTATATATTTATTTGTTCTTATTAGATTCAAGCCGTGAACAACGAAGAGGAAGCATTTGGCTGGGACAACACAACTTATCCCCAGAGACAACAAATCATAAACACACTCAATCCATATTTGAAATTATACGAAACAACAGTTGAATTTCAAGGAAAATACAAGTAAGTACTGCTCTATTGTTACCGAAAGAGTTGCTCAAGGAAATGCATTTTTTATTTGGTATCAGCTTTGTAAAATAACACATAATAAACGGAAAAAATACTGGATGAACGGATAAAAGATTGTTGCGCCGTTTGCTGGATTATTTTGTGAATTCTCTTTTGCCAAGCCGTAAAAATTGAATGAATTGAATGCTTATGCGTGACGTCGATCAGGTAGATGTGACTTAACCCGATAGTAATGAATTCCCGGAATGGAATTATACATTGGTTTTATTCTTGTTTTTGGAGTGCAATAGAATCATCAAGAAAGGTTTATTGATGTCTCCATCTAAGTTAATTTTTCTGCGTAATTTGTAGAGTTCAGTAACAAACAGAATTATTAGAATATCCCAGAAAACAACGGGAATTATTCTTGGTGGTATGTTGTGTGGATAAGATGAGGGGTTATCATTTTCCTATAGCATAAATTAAATAGGATACTATGCGTATGATTGTCATAGAAAAATGCATCCATTTTGGAATTTTGCTACATACAAAAAACATATGTTTGACCAGCTGTTCAATTTCTTTCAAATTTCCTTGAAAATAAATATACATGCGTCACAGTTCTAAATGTGTTTTTCTGAGTATATATTAAAATCTTTAAAATGATTAAGTAACCAATTAGCAACCTCTAAATGTGCCCCTATGTTTTAACAGCTTTTCGATGAAATAGTAAATTATATTTTGTATCAATAACATAGAATTACTGTTCGAATGAACAGTGTTTTTTCACTTCATCTGTATTATTCAATTATTTAATTTTTGAATAGAAGCGTGTACATTTTGCACATTTTGAATATAAATGTATTTTTAAAAAACAGAGAATGGATGGAAGGACCTCTTGGTGTTGTTGACCCTGACTATGTTGAGCAAGAAACTGGCAACTTTTGGAGAAGTCTTTACAAATCTGAAAAACAATTTAGTGAAGTTCCCACTGCTCAAAAGATCGCAAATAAGGTTATTGCTAATTTTTGTTAAATTACATTGATTCTCAAATAACTTACCTGGCAAGAGGATCAAAGTTATACTTTTTAATCGATTTACCATTTTTCGAATCATTTTTTATTTGCAAGAAAACTATTTAAATTTTTCACATTGCTTTGTGATTTTACAACTTAATGTAGTAGCATTTAGTCAGTTAGAATATTTTTTTTTCAGATGAAAACTAAAGTAGAAGAATTCAAAGAACATTTGCCACTTGTTAGTGTTTTGTTCAATCCAGGATTACGTGATCGTCATTGGGAGAGCATGTCTGAAATTGTTGGATATCCACTGAAGCCAGACGAAGAATCATCGCTTTCAAAATTTGTTGAAATGAACCTTGAGCCATATTTGGTCAAGTTTGAGTCAATCAGTGAAGCTGCAAGCAAAGAGTATTCTTTGGAAAAGGCTCTTGAAAAAATGATGAAAGAGTGGGAAGAGGTAGTAACATTTATCATAAATTTAGGCTATTAAAAGCTTTATACTGGACACACATACTGTATTTGGTACGCTAAACAGATTTCGCTGTACATACGTATGGCATTTAGTACGCTAAACATATTTCATTTTTAAATTAATATAATATAAGATATTTTGATTTTGCCTCACAATTCTGAAATTTTCTTTTACGAATTTACAAAAAATTACACTTTTTTTACAGATGGAATTTGTCATCATTGCATACCGAGAAAGTGGAACACACATCTTATCATCAATTGATGACATTCAAAGCTTACTTGATGACCAAATTGTGAAAACGCAAACGATGAGAGGATCTCCGTTTATTAAACCATTTGAAATTGAAATCAGGTTTGAGTTTCATCTATTTTTCTTAGACAGTCTAGTGAGATTCCATTTAATGTAATTCAAATTAATGATGTAGGTGTTATTGTTGCTGCTAATATACCTGCTGTAAATAAGTACAGTATTTACCATCAGGGGTATTAAAATAATGTGATTTGATGATGGTGCATTTCCAATTAAATTTCAAATTCAATTTGCTTCTTCATAGAATACATCTAAAGCTAACATAACATCATACTCTATGCGATCCAAGAAAAGAATTTTAGATGTTTAGATTTACAGCTTTCTTTATTTTCGTTTGTGCAGTTTCCGTAGTATCATATGAGAATTATACACATCTGACAATTGAACTATCCGAAGAATAACTACCAGTCTTTTAATTATCGATTTCTTACTAAATATTTTGTTTCTTATTTGTTGTTAGAGATTGGGAAGCCAAGTTATTGTTGATTCAAGAAATTCTTGACGAATGGCTCAAAGTCCAATCAACTTGGTTATACCTTGAACCAATTTTCAGTTCACCAGATATCATGGCACAAATGCCCGAAGAAGGAAGGTACGGTTTGGGTTTTCTATTTTGGGCTACGTCTATTTCTCGAGCAATTTTTCATGTTTACATATGTTTCATATAGCTATTGTTGTTTTATAATAGTTTATATAGAATACATCCATGGCGAAATATTTTTATGTTGTAGACGTTTCAGCACCGTTGACAAGAATTGGCGAGATATTATGAAAGCTGCTGTTTTGGTAAGGGAAATGTTTTCTTATTTATTGTAAATTTCTTATTTCATTAAAATTATGAGATACAGTATTTCATGTGCACTACTGCTAAACTGATAAACCCCTTCTTTATTTGGTTATCTTTATTTGGTTTTCCAGAGGCTTATAGAGGTACATAACCTTTTTGTTGATGATCTATAAATCAAAGCAATTATTTTCAAGACACATATATTTATTCTCAAAATTTTGTTAGAAAAATAGAAAATATCGTAATTTTGTAGACCGAATCTTTATAGACCGTATTTTTCTTAGGACCAACATGTGTTAGTTGTTTCTGACATTGAGAAGATTTTGGAAAGATTGAAGAAGTCGAATGAACTTCTTGAGTTAATTTTGAAGGTAAGGTTAATGTTTTATTTAGATCATGTTATTTAGATAAAGTTCTTTAAATAAAGTTATTTAGATGAAGTTCTTTAAATAAAGTTATTTAGATGAAGTTATTTACATGAAGTTATTTAGATAAAGTTATTTAGATAAAGTTATTTAGATAAAGTTATTTAGATAAAGTTATTTAGATGAAGTTCTTTAGATAAAGTTATTTCATCATGATACACTATCTCC